>CM076575.1:707330610-707476392 GCA_034641835.2 Pinus albicaulis | reverse complement strand
CTCCGCTTCATGTATTTATTTATAAAATACTATTGTTCTATGTGATTATTCTTTCAGTAATAGTTACAATATTTAGGCTTGTTGGTTCAAGAATGACCTTCAGAATCTTGTGCATTACTCTTGAATTTCTATGTCCAGTTATTGTACTACCTATACCTTTTGCCTTGGAATGAATTCTTTATTCTCTGGTGAACTCTCTATTAAGTCCCTCACCTTTAACCTTCTTCAATATTTGTTCTTCTTGTAGGAGAAATCATATGGTTCTTCAAATAATAGTACAACAATTTTGAAAGGGGTACATAAAAAGGTTGAAAATTTTGATACATGCTTGGAAGACTTTAATAAAATTGTTACAAATTCTTTATCTTCCATTAAATATTGCTATCCCAATAAGCAGAGCTCAAAGAACTCATACATCAATTTGCTATCCCAGTAGCTGTTGCACTTATCATGTGCAGCGTACTACCTGCCAGACAACCTACAACTATGTTAAAGAACTTGTGTAGCGTTTCTTGTGAACCTCGATTTTCTGTATCTTCCAAACAGTGGCCAATTTTGACCAGCAAATCATAAGCCCAAGACCTTTTTTTTTTATTGGAATCTTTTACAGCCAGAATTATTTCACTAAGGAAACAAGCAATGCCCCCTTTTTTGCTCTCTTCACCAGTCATTAGAATATGAATGATTAAATACTGCAAGCAATCAAGCCAGTTTTTCTTGGTAGAAAAATGGTAGGACGACATGCTTGTGACCATATGTTTGAATATCTCATCCAAATTATTTTCCAGAAAATCCCTGTGTTCCTTCAGAATGCCTACCAACACCTTATATGCCTTCTTCTGAACTATCCCTTCAACATCCTGCAAAGCCGGATTTGTAGCAGCAAAAATCATATTCACAGCTTCAACGTCTAGACCCTGCAGAAG
Organism: Pinus albicaulis; assembly: GCA_034641835.2. Classification (NCBI taxonomy): domain Eukaryota; kingdom Viridiplantae; phylum Streptophyta; class Pinopsida; order Pinales; family Pinaceae; genus Pinus; species Pinus albicaulis. The sequence goes on along the minus strand of CM076575.1, from coordinate 707,475,466 downwards.
TGATACTGCCAGATCTAAGAGTTGGGCCCTTGTTGATGTTGTTGTCTATTCATTATTTGAACCGTCAACTTCCATAGAAGATTTTCTTGCATGCCCAGATTTAGTTGCTTCTTGTGTTACTTTGAGAAGCTTTTGCATAGCACTAATAAAAAAATGTTTTACTACTTCCTTGTCAGCTACAGAAGCTACATCTGCAATAGTAGCCTGCAGATATCCACGCTTATCTTGGTGAGATGACATGAATATAGTAAATAAAGTTGAAATAAATCCGGAAGAAATTTTCCTCAAACTCCTCATATTTTTTGATGCAACTTTTGAGTTGTAGCGAGACTTGGCTTGTTGCTCAGCCAGACTGATTTCCAAGCCCTCAACCTGTTCTAAACTACTCAAGCTATGGAGAGCTTCTTCCTGTGCTTTTTTGTTCTGCTGAATAAGTATCTGCAAGCTTGAACAAATTATGCCACGTAAATCTGGCTCTTTAAGAAGTGATGCACAATTTCTTTGCAATATCCAGAAAGTTTTGAGCTGTGTCTGTTGGGTAGTTGCAAAATGAAGGAAGCAGTGACCATAGAGCGTGAACACAGGGTTGTGTATTACATGAAGCTACTGGGCATCCTTCCACTTCAAGCGTCTTATATTTCTCATGCAGTCTGTCCATCCTCTGCTTCTTGCGTATATTGATGAAGGAAATATTTAACTATACTTACTCCCTCTTACAAGCCCAAACTTGTCTTTGCAAAGTATCCATCAGGTAACCTGCTTATTAGATTTATCCATTCCGACATGCCATAAAACATGAATGTCTTATATCATATCATATAATTTGAAGCATTGGATGCTTGGTATCTTATTCTCCAATATACAGCAAATATGTGCTAAAATAGCTTCATAATTTAGCCATGTTCATTGTTTATAGTGCTTCAATGATGTCCCAGTGCAATATATATATACACACACACACACACACACACACACACACACACACACACACACACACATATATGTGGCACTAATATGTGCTCTTAATGAAAAACTATCTAATGTATAAGGCTTAATCGACTTGAGAGTCTCTGTATCAAGGTATGCACCAATTTTATCGAACATAGTCTATATTTGGATCAACAGTTGCTCCATATTGCCAGAATTTTTTAGGAATAAAGCTAGATCTAAAAGACTCCCCTTTTCAGTGGTAGCATACATCATCAAAACATTACAACTCCCTCTGAATCCTTACTATAGGTGATCATCAAGAATTTGACAATCTGCACTCCCATCTTTGAGATGAGACTTTATCATGTTGTAAGAAGGTGATGTGACAAGAATTTTTTTTCTGAAGGTGAAATAGTGAAACCTGCCTTATTGAAAACCGCTCCATAGATATCCACTGTAGACTATCAAGATAATGACAATGGGATTTTGCAGATAGATCTGAGCCAATACCTCAGATGCCATTTAATACAACAACTGCAATCTTCATTGTTGAAAGGAGTGTCACTATACTTTAATCTACTGAACAATGATTATAAAGAAGATGCCTATGAAACTGATACTTATTAAAAAAAAACATGCTTACAGCCAGGAAAGCTTTATATTGCTATCAAACCAATTATACAACCAAAAAAACTTTATACTGTTAACTATTACTACTAAAACTTCTTTTTACCAATCAGGACAATATGCTTCCAAGTTATTCAATTACAAGTATCTTATTGGAGTTGACAATTCAAAATATTATCAGGTCACTTTCTTTTTCTTCTTTTCTTAACACAATATTTTAGATATATCTTGAAGAACTTAAGGCTAGTTGGCAATGGAATTACTTTTCAAGTCATTGAAATATATCAATGCTATCGATAGAGACTTATAAAAATGTGAACTGCTTGTGTATGAATTTGTCAACAATAGTCCTTGTGGCTTTTGGTTTAGACTTTCTAGTAGCATGGGAATATATTCTTGTTGTTTATGCCTACAAAACATGATAATCTGAGTTTCTGATTTTCTTTTCCCCAAATCTAAGCATTTTTCTGACATAATTTATTTTCTATGTGAAATATTGTGTTTTTTATACAACTCCAGGTATCACAAGGTTTCCTAAAACAAGGATATGGCTCCTTTAATGAAGGAGGGAATTGATACACTTTTGATGTACCTTTACAGAGTTATTGGACTTACAGAAGAAATGAAGCAAGTTGCATCCTCTGAAAATAGTTGTGTTGTGGTATGTAACTTTCATTATAATGTATTATGCTGCTTTAATACGTAATATTTTTTCAGGTAAAAATATATATTCATTTGCACGTTGTCAACAGAGGTCAATGTATGTTATTTTGCATTATAGTTCCATAGTCCAACTTAGTGACTAGATGTCTTAAGATCATGTGTCCTTTGCATACATTGTAATAGAGTCGGGTTCTAGAAGTTAGAAACCATGCATGCTTCAAAGGAATGGATACTATTATAAGAAGGCTGCAAGAAGGATGGCCCTGTGGCTTGAGTGGACAGTGCATAAGAAACTAGAAGTTTTGCTAGAAGAGTCTGGGCATTACGAACACTTTCATTCTTGTATGCAAGTAAAGGATTACAACAATGAGCATTGGACATATGGAGAATCATAGCACAAATAAATTTGAAAATACCTTTGCAAGGGTCTCCTGTTATGCGGAAAAGAGGAAAGGAGTCAATTGGTATGACACATGATCAATTGGCAATTGTTGTAGAGGAAACACGATTTCTAGAAGAATCATCTGATCACAAGCTTGTCTTGGAACATTTGACTTGGGTTTGTCATATAATCCCAATCACCTTTATTATAATTCATTGGAATTTGGTTGGCTTTGTTGCCTTATGTGTCTATACTTGTGGTTTTGTATTGAGATTATTTGGGCTTGCTGTTAGTGTTTTTCACTTCTGAGAATGCTTTGTTTTTGTTTTGCTCTAATTATGTGTTGAACATTTTTTAAAAATCAATGCTTATTATACAATTTCAAGGACTGTACCAATTAGACCTGCGAATATTTTTTTGGATTTATCTATCGCTTAATGTATGGATAAATGAGTCTGTCATCAATAATTGCGAATTAAATTTTTGTCATTTCAAAGTCGCCTTGAGTTACTGTGTTATATGGTTATTAGTGTTGTCTAGATCTCTCCAATGATGAAAACCTAGGTTGGACTTCCCTTATGTGTTCTGCTTGACGTAATTCATTAGAATTTGGTTGGCTTCATTGCCTTCTGTGTCTATACTTGTGGTTTTGTATTGAGATTGTTTGGGCTTGCTGTCAGTGTTTTTTACTTTTGAGAATGCTTTGGTTTTGTTTTGCTCTAATTATGTGTTGAGCATTTTTTTAAAATCAATGCTTATTATACAATTTAAAGGATTGTCATAACTCCTCACATAATTCTTTAAAGGGTGTTAGCTCATTGGAAGAGCACTTGCCATGCAGGAGGTTGGTGGTTCGATTCCACTGCACCCTAACATGAATTATTCAATGATATTGTTGATTTTTTTAATTAAATATTTTTATATTGATTTATTTCAATGGTGAGATATTTTTTTGGAGTCATTTTTTTATATTGTCTCTAGAAAGACAATAGATAGGATTAAAGACATTGTCTCCATAAAGACAATATGTTTTTAATTCCAACTATTGTCTTTGGAGAGACAAAAATGAAATTGTCTCAAGTTAAGACAATTTACCCAAAAATTGTCTTAAAACCCCCCTTTGTGTTGTAGTGAAACTATTGTCTCTGGAGAGACAAAAATGCTTGTGTTATATATTGTCTTTATAAAGACAATATTTTAAGACAATTTAATTTTAAGACGATTTAATTTGAGACACCCGCTTAAAGACAATATTTAAGACAATACACAAGTTTTCTTTTGTCTCAAATTAAGACAATTTACCCAAAAATTGTCTTAAATATTGTCTTAAAACCCCCCTTTATGTTGTAATGTCAGCATATGTGATCTGAGCCACAAGATTCGATCACGAAACGTCATTTTCAAAAAAGTCTGCAGTACTGCATAGAAGATGGATTAGTCCATTTCATTGAAAATTGGAGCACAAGAAACATTCAGGTTGAATTTAATTTGATTGTTGATTCTGAAAATATTAGAAATTGGATAGACAGGTTGAGGATTTCCAGTACTGCATAGAAGATGGATTAGTCCTTTTCATTGAAAATTGGAGCACAACAAATATTATAGATTAGTCCATTTCATTGAAAATTGGAGCACAAGAAACATCCTTATTTTTACTGAGATTGAATTTAATTTGATTGTTGATTCTGAAAATATTTGAAATTCGATGGACAAGTTAAAGATTTCTTATTTTTTTTTTTTTTAGAAATTAATACTTATTAATAAAAATAACTTTATAAACATTATCTATCTATGAACAATATTAATTTACTGGTGTTAAATTTAATTGGATTGTTAATTCTAGACAATTTTCCAATTTAATTGTTGATTTTAAAAATATTTGAATGCGATGTTTTTATTTATTTTATTTTATTTTATTTCAAAATATTTCTAAAATCAACAGTTCCAAATAAAAATAAATCTAAATTTTTTTATCAATTTATAAACCATTATTTAATTAAATTTAATATTTTTATCAATTTATGAATATTTAATAAAATTAATATGAAATGTTTAGAAGTATATAATACACGGATAAATCCGCGCGTGTTAAAATCCGAATATGTGCAATGTAGTGAAATCGACGTGCGCAAGATTTGTTAAAAGTAGTCACTGCCATGCAATCTCACATGATTATCCGTAACAAGGGCCATGTCTAATTAATAAGAGGTTTTGGTTTTTTAGATTGGTAATCTAATTTATTATTATTGTTATTTAATTTATAGTTTGAGGGCCATGTCTAATTAATAAGAGGTTTTGGTTTTTTAGATTGGTAATCTAATTTATTATTATTGTTATTTAATTTATAGTTTGAGTAAGTTTAATAGTTAAGAGTGTGTATTTTTTTTAGAAAAAATTATAGTTTAAAATTAGATGAGTAAAATATGTATGTATATGACTGCTTGGAAGTGAATTTCTTGTTTTACAAACAAAAAAATCTCACATTAATTTAATGTCTAACTTAACTATAATCTAAAATTTTAAATTTACTGACATAATTAACCTAATATTTAAAAAATATATATCCAAAACATCTATTATCATAATTATTTTAAATCTATTGACAAAATTAGCCCAACATTTAGAAAAAGAATCCAAAATATCTATTATCATATTGAGAAGACGTTCAGAAAACTTTTCATAAGGTTGTCATTTCGCCTCGCAGAGTAGTGAGTGAGATGTCTAAATCGCTGCAAAAGTGGGCGTTCTCACACTGTTGGTACAAATAAAGATTCGTCCTTTTTAAGTAGTTTGTATGCTTTACAGGTGGCATTTCACGCGGTAAAATGTAACATTTGTTAGTAAAGGTTAATTGTTTAATTTTGATGATAATGATTTAAATTATTGTGATTATATATTAATTTTATTGATGTTATTATAGGAAAAAAAAAGTATTTTTAATATCTACGAGGTTAAAAATAGTTTATGGGACAGATTGCTTTTTCATCTGGCTTCTGTATTCGGCCATTTTCCTGTGAAGTTTTACAATAATGGCTCCCAGCTTCTTGACAAACTTTTAGCTGAATTGATTATCCCAAGAACTAGCTACCAGAATCCCTGCATAATTTTCCCTGCTGTCTTTGAAGACCTCACATTCTAAAATGAAATGTTTTTCTATTTCCACTTTTCCAGAGGAGCAAAAATTACATACTATGATTTTATTTCAATACAATACATTCCAGTCCGTTTTAACTCATTAAATCTGGAAAAAAAAAAAAAAAAACAATTAGTTTTGAAATTGTTTCCTTTCTCTACTCATATGCTACCCAACCAACTAGGAACTTACTATCCAACTTCCTAGCACTAGGAAATCTCTACAAGTTGCCTAGCCTAGTGTGTGTATGTGTGTATATCACTTACTAGGAATTAGGGATAGCATGAAAGCATAGGCTAAAAAGAAGAAATTACAAGTAGAAGGAAGATATTTACAAGATGTATGATAATTGAGTAAATTTTGTTCTATTTTGATTCAATTTCATCTTATGCAGAATTTGGTAAGAAGATTGACAAAAAAAAAAAAAAAACTCTAGCCAAGTATTTATTTGAGAAAAAAACTCCATTAAAATGATGCTTAAATTGATTTACCACAAAAAAAAATAATGTTTAAATTGATTTACCACAAAAATGTGGTATTCTTGACACCCCAAATAGTGCAATTCAGGATTTTTCATCACTATTCCCATTCAAAATTTCTATCCCTAGTACATTAGTACTGATCTACCATTGTATTCCTATTTCATTTTTGTCTAAGAGTTTAGTACAAAAAAGCTAAATATCATGGCCCTCGGTTCGAGAACAACTCTCCTAGTCATAATTATTTTTTCTATATCTATCTTGGTATCATACATTTTCTTTATATTCCATATACGATGGCATATACGAAACAATACTAGGTTGAAGTTTCCGATGTCTCATGATACATATTTGTTAGTTTCTAGCTAACAATGGTGGATATTTTATAGTTAATATCTACATTTTTCTAAGTTTGTACAGTAATGAGAACTCTCATGTTGAGTTTGTCTTTCCTAATTGTATTGGCTAAGCATTTATTAAGGGAAATATCCAATGTATAAATGTGTTTCATGGAGCTTTTGATATATTGCTTCAGGATCTAAAGAAGTCGAGGTTCTCTACTTTGGTTGTACTGGTGGGGAAGTTGGTTGGCCAACATATGGTGATAAGAATGGAAACATCAATTATGCATAGTGTTTTTATTAGAGCTTTTCAAAGCATATAACAAACGGTTAAGGTATACTAATATGACATGTAAATTTTGTAACTTATCTATTTAGTCATGTTGACAAAGATGAAAAAAGTATTTCGACATGTTGATGTAAATTTGAAAGGATTTGGAGCATTTCCTAGTATGATGGGATGCCCAAATATGCAATCAATTTGTCAAGGCAAGGAGAAAAGATGACATTGGTTTCTTCCAAAGGTGTTAAATATTTTCCTAGATGATGGTGTGTGCTCAACCCAAGTGCAAGCCCTGTGTTCTCAACCCAAGTGAAAGCATTTTAGTGTTGACTCAATTACCCTATAGTATTGTCTATGCTTGTACACATGGTGATTGAACTTATATGATATATGAATCATCACGCAACAATTCAAATCATCAAATTTATGCATCATATGCACTTCACTCACACTATAAGGTGAAAAATAAACACGGGGACTTCAATGGGGGAGAAATACCATATCACGTACATTCATATTGGGGGACATATATTGAGGAAAAAATGACATAATATATTGAACATATAATAGGGGGTAAAAGGTTTTTATATTGGAAGGTATAAAAAATGGAGCTCAAATTTAATGAAGAAATATAAAGGGGTATAAAAAATGTTAATGAAAAAATGGATACCTATATTATCTAGTGAAAGTAGGGGTTTTTTAAATTTGGAAGGTGTATTGCGTTTGTATTGGGAGGGGGTTAAAAAATGTGATTTTTAGAGTTATTTTTCAATATGTAGTCAAATTAAGGGTATTGTTTAGTATTCCACGAATGCACGTGAAGATTGACCCATCGCAAGGGAACTATAAATTTGAGATCCAAATTATAGTTAGTCTAACAAAAATAGATATCAATAATTGCATATATTCTTTCATGTCCATTGTTGGGGCTATTGAAGTTGTTCTTTTGTATGTTTTATAATAATTTGTAGAATTATTTATACATTCTTCAATATTTGAATGGCAACAAATTTTGTTTATATGCTTCCTAAAGTTCTTTTACTTGGAGCATCCTTACATGGAGAATTTTGTGGTTTTGTAACATTGTATACCTACACTAATAAATAATTTACAAACCTCGATACCTTGAGGTCCTCAGTGAGGATAATTTTACAAAAAAATGTATGCCATTTAAACACCAGTAGTACTTGAATTTCTATGAAAATGTCCAAAAGAAATAGGTCACCATTTATCAGCCAGTCTCTATTTCTTTAACATTTTTAAAAGAGTGTATTTTTCTAGTATATAATAATATAGGTTGTGTGGGCATGCAGATCTCCTCCATCTCCTTATGCCAACACTTATGTTGCAATCAAATAAGATTTAGCACATTTCAACACTACTATTGGACATGTAAGTTGTGCAATGGACATGAAACCTATTATGCTTACATTTTCCATAAAAGAGCACGATGAATATTCTTATTGTATGGTATTTATAAGTCATGAATTTATATGCCACATATTATTTTTTCAATACATGTGGCATAGCAACCATTGAGGTGTTAATTTTCGGGTCTCTCCACCATCAAAACTTCTCCTTTTACAAAAAAATTATTTATAATGCTACAACTTATAAGAGTGCTATTGTGCCACATTTATTAATTACATTTTCATAGCTATAAATTTTCAATTATGATGTCTCTTAATTATAATATATATCATAGTTTCTTAGTAAATGCACTTGATAGTACAAGAATGAAGAATCATCTTACTCTATGTGGCAAACGTCCTATGTCAATGGAATTTTGTAGACGATAACTCTAGATATAACACATAACACTCGATTTTGTAGAAGATAACTCTAGATATAACACTCGATTTCAACCATCTAAGTATACTTACGTAATATATCAAGCCAATTATGACAATTTAAAGTAATGCTTGAAGATTGATTTGGAAAATAATTTATTTATTTTTCTTAAAATTTATGATCTATTTTTTTCATAGTAAACATTGCCTAATTTTTTCATGTATATATATTTTTTGAAGTATAACCATCATAATGATTTTGTTACTGTCCTCTTCAAATGAGTGCTCTTACAAGTAATAAGGAGGTTGGAACGGGGTGGTGCTCCGTCAGACCACCAACAAGTGCCAATCTCTTGTTTTTAAGATGAAGGAGATAAGCTTCTTATACATACTCCGCAACCTCAATAAGGAGGCGGATCTTCATGCCAATAGAGCATGTACTAGAACCATAGGATGTATTTTTTGCAATGATCTTAAATATCAAGCTCATCTGCCATGAATCTACACAAATATCTTCTGATATCTCCTGCAGGGGATTCTATCCTCTATGGAATATTTCGCAAAATATCCCTCACCCTCCTCGTGACTCTTTCCTCGCTCCATCTCGCCTTATTATGCTCAGTCCTCCCTATTTATCAGGCTAACCTCCCTCCTTAGAGATCACCCTTCTCTCCCCCTTCGTGTTGCCCCTCTGCAAAGTTTTGGATCTGCATTTCCCTCTGCTCTCCCAGGCGTTCTATTTTGGAAATCCGCCTTGACCATTGCTTTCCCTCCTCAGCGTTGGCCGTTTTATTTTGTATCAGTGACTCTCTTTCAGTTTCTGCTTGCCTCTTTTTCGAGCTCTGCATCCTGAAGCAACATATGGTTCATCCTTGCCTCCAGTTGCAATGTCTAAATACTGAAGATTTGCATTTTCTCCCCAGAATGGCGTGTAGTGAGGACCGCCTGCATTGTGCAGACCTCCAAGCTGAACTGGAACAGATTCGAGCCCATCAAAAGATCCTGGACACTAAACTTCAATCTCAGGCTAAGATCGCTGATGAGAAACATGAATTTGATCTCAAATTTTTCCTCCACAAGGTCTCCTTACTCTAGGAACAGTTCAACGAGCTTTCAAACAGATGCGGTCATGCTGAAGAGTCAATTAAAATCCTGAAATATATGTTGGATAAGAATAGTGCTCCAAGTTCCAGCTCTCCAAATCTGAGAAATGTGGGCACTGAAGCCAATCCTGAAGACTCCACCGCTCACCAGATCAGCCATATAAATATAGATTAAATATGTCATGCAAATTATCCTTACTTCTACAGTTCCAGTTTGTTCGTATTTATGCAATCTTTGTTTTTCATAAATTTAGGAAAGCTAGCAGCAAAAGGGTTGTAGTTGTTTGCTGTTGCCACACCCTTCATGCTCTTCATGTTTTAAATCATGTAACAATGGAGCTTTGTCTCCCCTCTCTTTTTTTAATATAAATAGCGACCGATTATGTTAAAAAAGAAAAAGAAAAAGGAGGTTGGAACGGGAACAACCTACTACATTTATTCATTCTGATCAAATTTTTTAGGTAGATAAAAATATATTTTTAGGTTATTTTCACTTAGTGAGGGTCAATTAGGATATTTGAGCAAATATTTGATCCATTATATGTATCCTAATATCCACACTTGAACTATTTCTCTTTTTGATAGTTTCTCCCCTTGTGCTTCTTCAATCTTCTCTTACTTATTCAAGTTACATATCAATCTCAAAATTTCTCGTACTTGAAGAATCATTCACCAATATATTAGATATAAGTGGTCAGGTCTACCTTTGTATATTCATAATTTCTTCTCCATACCTTAGTGATATTCCTTGTATTTGTAGAGAAACCTTATTTTTGGACCATCTCATGTTGATTCCAAAATCACATGTCGTATGTCCTTCATTGTGACATTTATAACGTTCTATATTGGGCTTGAATATTGATAGGAATGACATATTGCCATAAATTCTTATTTAATTTCTCATGAACCTATTCATGGAAGTCCAATAATATCTTCTATATCTTTCATAATGATATGCCATAGGTTATGTAATCCTTTCATTTATGTCCAAATTTAGTGCATGAGTAATAATAAACAAAAAACATATTTTGATACCTAGATGAGTGATATTATCTTGATGAGGCATTTCTTGTAAAAATTTTCCACCTTTGAAAAGATTCATTTCCTTGCCAATCCTTATCTCCTATTATGTTGTTTCTTTTAGCTCCCTTGAGAGGATTAGAATGGCTTATGGTAGTTACTTCAACCTTATCTTGAGAATATTGTTAATTCCCGGTGTCTTTATGTTTTCCATTTGAGATGTTGAAGTGAATGTTTTTTGGATGATCCATCATTTGCTTGGAATCTTCAATTGTGTTTTTGGTGGATCCAATGAATGTAATGGAATGGCTCTTGATATGTTCTCCATTTGGTACCCTTGAGCGTGATTTAGCTTTGAATGTTTCATGATCATAACCAAGGCCTGTTTTTATGAGGGGAGATCTATAATTGTTGAGAATTGTGTCTAATATTTCATTCCCATTTCCTAACTTCAAATTCTAATTTGCTTCCTCTAATTAATTCCTTGTAGAAAAAACTTCATCTTCAATTTTTTTTCATTCCTGCGGTTTTTCTTCTAGTTTTTTTACCAAAGCATCCTCATTTTATTTGTACTCTTATAATTGTTTCTTCATAATAGCCACATCATGATCCCTATTTTCCAATATCTTCTTTTGTTCTTTGTTAAGAGTTATGACTCTCCTTATCTCTTGTAGAGAAGTAGTGAGCTCATCTTGAACAAATTTCATATCTTTTGGTTGACCCTTCCATACATCTTCAACTATTATTGAATCTTATAATTGAGCCTTTAGACTGATAATAGGTTCCTCTTATATCTCATACAATGGGTTGGAAATTTCACTTTGATATTTAGCAAGTTTCATTTCTATTGCGTCCTTTTTTATGAACCCTTAGTTAAACTTGGGGGGGGGGGTGTGAATCAATTTAGTACATTCATGGACTTTTAATACTTTTTCTTTAAACTTATTTGCACCTCCATTTCATAAGAAACTTAATATATAATGAATCAACAAACTTAATATGTGAGCAGCAAGTGTTAAGCAGATTAAATACAATACATCAACAAATAATCATCATGCGCATAGACAACAGATATAAGTGGAATCCCATAAGGGAGAAAACCACATCTTATTATTTTTGTGATGCAAAGGCGAGCTCAAACTCCCTCTCACAACTGATTTTCTTTAGGCTCCAACCTATAGGAGGCTACTACCTCAATTTCTGCAAGCTACAACTTGCACGGAAGCTCCAACTCCCATCTATTTTTTGCAAGCTACAACCCACAGGAGGCTCCTACCTCAACCAGCTACAACTGGACATCTATCAAGATACAACTTGATATGGAATCTCCAACTCCCTCACACTATAATAAAATCATATGTTGATTTACCTAGATATCAACTTTGTTTTACTCCTTCTTCACTGATGCCTTTTCAACCTTCATATCAGCTCTGGATGTGAACATCATCTCTATCTACTCACTCTCATTCTTCCACACTCTAACCTCACTATGCACATTACAGTAACATCATTTATAGAGATAACTTCATGGCTGTTTACATTCTATAGAAGTGAAAATGCATGACTCTTTGCCTTCCACCCACTCATTTCTTCACTCAACATATTCATGATGTTACAACAATATATACACTCATTTCAATATCAAATGGAGTTTTTATTTTCCTTGGAGACTTGCCTTTGCATCACAAACAATATAAAATAATCAATGAATTTACATTTACAGTTACAACAATATTTCAATTCAGCCCTTTCATATTCTTACTTTTATGTTCATTTTGTCTTCTCTACCTGCTGTTATATTTCTAACTGTGCAGCATAACCATCTTTTCCCGACTTGACCCACTCTACCTATTATATCTATTGACCGCAGCGTTCAGTGTTCTTCTCCTTTACTCTGTGTCGGGTCATCTACTCGAGTCTCCTTCTGCCCCTGTTCAGCGTTTTGTTATTAATCGGACGCAATACACTGTTAATTCAATTCTTTTAACACTATTTTCACCTTGAATCGATGTATGGATATATTCATATCTCTTCCATTTCACTTTCATGTTGGACAATGATTGATCATTTATATCAGTACGATATTTGTTTTGAAATTTAGTCAAATTTCCACAATCATCGCATTTTTTACCACCAACACATTTCTTTTCGTAAAATAGTTCATTGCTTTCTCTTTCACATAGAATTTGAGATATGAAATCATGGATAGTGGAAGGAGGAGGTGAATCCTTCCAAAATGTTCTACCAAAATCAAGGAATGTGTCATAATATAACTCAAATTCCACATGATAACGACAACAAGAAGTGTCGCATACGGTGATAGGTTTTACACACCATGGTTTTTGTTGAACAAAAGCACTGATAGAAACATGAATTTCATGATTCTCTTCTTTGAACTTGTTGAACAACTCTTTCTGAGTGGTTTCCAAGAAATGTTTTTCATGTTCTTCATACTGATTTCGTGCTATTATTCTTCGCATCACATGCCTTACAGTTGGAAAAACACGCGAATTGTTCTTCCAATATTCATATATTATTTTTTTAACATCTTCTCCAAGTCTATCTTTATATGGTTGCCTACAAATAGCTCTCCAACAAGCAAGTTCATCATTTACAACTATTTGCAACCAAAATTTTCGATGTTGTGCAAAGTTTTTAGCGAGGTTCCTAATGCTCGTGTCATAGATTTTACCAAGCGATTCTCTTTAATACTTGATGAAACCACTACCATATGTATTGATCTACGTACAACTAAAACATTTTTTTGTCTAGTTCTTTTCATTGAATTTATAGCACTATTTATATTTTGTATCAAATTTTCCTTCTTTTTTTAATCTTTGGTTGATTTTCGAATACCCAATAAATTCGTACCTTCTTTTAATTTCCTTAATGATAGGAGACCTTTCAACCTTTGGGCTTGAACTGTCACATTTCCTTTATGAAATACTTACTCAAAAATGCGGTTAACACGATATTGTATATAATGGTCAGCTTTTTTATCTCCATATGTGTGAGTGTCAACATTTTCTAACATCTCGTCATCGACATTTATTTCATCAGTACATATTCGAATGAATAGTACATAATAAGCTTACATATTCAATAAATAACTAAATTAATAAATATATGTATAATTTCAATAATACGTGCATGTGTTCAACATATATATATACCTTGCGATTCAATTTCTTCACTTGAATTTCTTTCATCATTTTCACCATCTTCAATCATTGGTTCAATATCTCTTTCACTTTCTCTTTCAAAATTTTGTATCTCATCACCAATGTTTTGAGGAATATCTCTCTCTATTTACATTGAAAAATATTTTTCAAATTAGTTCATCAAATAAAAATTAAGCTTCACATTTGGAAAATTTTAAATATATCAAAATCATAATATTTACATTTAAATAATTGTTTCAACTTCTAGTTGAGGTTGATTTTCCCCTTCAATATTTTAGAGTGCTTCTATCTTTCTTTTGTGAGATTGTCTCGTCTCTTCTCTATGTTCCTCAGGGTCTCTTTTTTTATCATATTTTCTCGTACAATTTCTTCGATTTCCCATGATAATATAGTATGAAGTTCAAAAAATTTCCTTCAAAAATTTAGACAAAAACTCAATTAAAAAAAATATCACAAAAGATTTAATTAAAAAAAAAAAAAAAAAACTCATTTTAATTTTTTTGCAAAAAATACATACTCCAATCCAAAACACTTACTTTAAAAAATTCAAGAAAAAAATGTCTTATAAAAATGAAACGAAGTTCAAAATATTTCCTTCCAAGTCCTACAAAAAAATTCCATTTAAAAAGTTACACAAAAACTCATTTTAAAAAATCATTATAAAAGATTTACTTCAACCCAAAACCAAAAAAAGTCCTTTCAAAATTAATCCCAAATCCATACTTAAAAAAAAAAAAGCCCAAAAAACGGTATCACATACCTCCAAGAAAATTCTTTAAACCCAAAAAATTTCCTTGCAAAATCAGATCAAATGTATGAAAATAATGTGTCTCAAAGAAAAGTCCTTTGAAGTCCTTTGAATGTACTTCCAAGAAAAGTCCTTAATCCCAAAACAATTCTTTGCAAAATCAGATCAAGACTTTTGTAAGATCATACCAAAAGTGCAAAATATGCTATAAAATCAGACCAAAAGTGCGAAATATGCGAAAATAATGAATGGTTTCGCGGAAATTTATATTGTCATGAAATTTTTTTTTAGAGGGGTTCGGTGGTACTTTTCGGCTGACGGAAAGTTAAGTAAAAGTTCAGCCGAACTTTTTAATAAATAGTTCGGTCGAACTGCTTTGTTGTCTAATTTAACATGCTGTCGGTGCAAAAAATAGTTCGGTCGAACTTTTTTTAAGTGTTCAACCGAACTAACACGTCACTAGTGACGCAGAGCCAAGCCCTGAATATGTTTCTGCAACTTCGGACTGAATAAACTCCATGAAACATTCTGAATTAAGTGTTAGAACCAAGACAAGCATTTTCAGAATTGAATCTACTTTCAGGAAATATAACTTTCATGGAATTTCATAAATATTTACTAATTTTAATTAATTTTGTAATAAAACGGATGTAAACAATTTCTGAAGGTCATTTTGATTCAGTGAAATCAAAATTCTGTATCTTCCAAAATACATTGTAAGGAAAATTGAAAAAATTATCGTACATTACATTGGTCTGTTGTCTCTAATGGGTAGCTTTTAGATTTTTAGTTTATAACTTGTATGTTAAGAAATTTCTTACGTCGCGAAACATATTCAAAATATGCGGTTTTTCATATTGGACCAGTTCAAAAAATTCTAGTAATTATGATATGCATCCATTGGCTTTGTAAATATGACGAAACCAAAGTAGACTCTGTCTAGATTGTTGTAACACCTTTTTTTTCTCAAAACACAAATTTTCAAAGAATACAACATTGTGTATTAACATGACTTCTTATGAATTCGTTGATTGTTAAAAAACACACACTCAAAGAAATGCTAAATTGACATAACAAATGTGTATAAAAAAATTCCAAAAAATAAGTAATAGAAAGCTAACAAAATTTCTGACAACTTTTATTTTTATCGCAAAATGAAATTCTAAACATAAAAATTGTTTTAGCTTGCAGAAAGTTGAAGAACTGAAAAAAATGAAAGTTTTTTCTCAAAAAAGGGCAAAAAGTGTAACCCAACTTCACATTTTCACCCATTATATATATATGATAAATTACATAGTAGCCCTGGCTGTCTTTCCTTATAACATATTTTCAAATATTTTTTATTATTTTTAAATAAATCTACATACATGTATGATTTTTGAATAAACATACATACATTGATTTCATGATTTTATGTCTTGATAATAAAATTAAGTTTTTTGTTTTTTGAAGAAAGAGAAAGAAGACGACGACTATGAACAAATTTATTCATGTGGTTAAGATGGCATACAAATGGATTTCAATTTCAAGTTCCTGTTATCGTTGAGGAAAGAAATTCTGTTGCTTGGAACGACGACCATGTTTATACATCCAGCGATACAGTGGCCATTGCCTATCTCAACCAATTAAAAAAGACTTTTCCTCCTTTTTAGAAGCCCAAGCACAGGAAATTGCTGCTGGAGGATGCATGTTCATAGCACTCGCGGCTCATAATTCTGGCGACAGAAAGCAACAAGGCGGGTTAGGAGCTTATGATGGTCACTTGGAAGCAGCATTTCAGGAGCTAGTGAATGAGGTAAAATAGATAAGTTGATATATATAATATGTTAAAATTACATTTTAAATTTATTTGGGCATTGGGATGAATATGAAATTTATTTGTGCATTGGGGTGAATAGCAAAGTTATTATAGACCGATTTAATTAAAAGCGCAACAAAGTTATTTTAGTTTAGATCAACATGTTACTTAAATGATACTTAACTATTCCGTTAGTGAGAAAGATAACAAATTTGAACATGGGTGGGAGAATAATAGCTATTTTTCCCAACAATCCAAACTAACCCAAAAATCCAACATTTGAATATATTTGTTTGATTTTGACTAAATCCAAACTAAATCCAAAATCAAACATTTGAATATATTTGTGGTAGGGTTTGATTGAGAAGGAAAAACTAGACTCCTTTAACATTCCTTTCTACAATCCAAGTGTGGAGGAGCTACAGAGCATTGTGGAGGCGGAACAGTCCTTCGAAATAGAGAACATGTGGCTTCTCACTAGTTTTCCTTCGTATCCATTGTCAGAGGAGGTTAGAGAAGGGGAAGAGGAGAGGATTGGGACAATAATAGGTAACTTTTACATAGCCGCGTTTGAGAATATTGTGGGAAGTCACTTGGGGTCAATTGAGCGTCTTGTGGATGAAATTTTCATGAGGATTGCAAAGAGGGTCGCTGCTAAATATGAAGAGTTCGTTCCTGATAAAATCGACGTGGTTGTTGCCCTTCTCATTCGCAAAAGAGCTTCCATTTCTTGATTCACTCTTTACGTGATCTTGCATGCACGGAATAATAAGGGCAGATTAAAAAACCAGTAGTTTTGTTATGATATTTTCAAGATATAAGGTGAACAATACTATTATTTTAAAGGTAAGGTGAACAATATTAATATTTTATTATAAGGTCTTCAGTTAAGAAAAATTAAGGATAGAAGGTGAATGATATATTTATTTTATTATATGTAATTTTTTTTATAATGTTTTTTTAGAAAATATAGTTAAAAAATTATAGTTATAACAAATTATTTTTTATAGTAGTATATTTATTATAATTTATTATTGTGCCGCGATGCTTATTTTATAGCCTAGTATGACCCCGATGTGTAAATATGTCAGAAGCCAAAATAAAAAATAAAAATAAAATCTAAATAATGTCGGCTTAAAGAATAACTTACACAACCATATAAATAAACAATTAAAAATAAATTTAAACAATATAAAATTAAAATATGAAGAGTTTTATGAACACTCAAAAAAGAGATATGGTAAATAAATAAAACCTATTTTTCTACTTACTCGGGAGGTATGGTAAATAAATAAAAATATAAATAACTAGAGGTATGGCAAATAAATAAAACCTCTTTTTATATTTACTCCATAAACCTCTTTATATTTACAAAAACTCAAAAAATTTAGGTGAATCCTATGAGCCAAATACCATGGGACAAATTATTATTAATACCATGGGCCAAATAAAAGAGATATAAAAAGATAAGTTAAATATATAAACATATATCAAATATGAGTAGAAATCAACATCTAAATATATATGAAGGATGTGGACCAAATTAATAATAATAACATGCAAAAAAGAACATTATTAACCTTAACATTAATATTAAAATATTAATATTAATATATTATAATATTAATATTATTAAATTTAATAACCTTATATTGATGTAATATTAAATTTGTTGTAGTATAATATATATATATATATGGGAGGGAAGAACAAAGACATATGATAGTGGTGGAGAAATAGCGGGAGTGGCAAAGGAGAGATGGAGATAAACTAAAGAAGACTGGAGAGGGGGAATGAAGAGAGAGAGAGGGAGAGGAGTGAGAGAGGTAGATAAGGGTAAGAGAGGGAGAGGGAGACATAAATATGGAGGTGAGAGACAGAGAGAAGGAGAGAGGATTGGAGGGTAGAGAGAGAGAGAGAGAGAGAGAGAGAGAAGAGGAGGGGGGGGGGGTGGACAGAGAGGGAGGTATTAGAGAAAGGGATAGAGGGGATGGATGAGAGGAGAGAGGGAGAGAAGAAGAAAAACATAGAGAGTGAGAAGTGGAGAGAGAGTATGTATGTTTAGGGGTGAGATAAAGATACATAGAAAGAGTGACAGAGAAAAGGGGGGAGAGAAGGAGAGAGAAGAAGAAAGGGAAGGATATAGTAACATAGTTGGAGAGAGAGATAGAGTGATGGGGGAAAAGAGAGAGAGAGAGAGAGAGAGAGAGAGAGATGATTTAATAGAAAAGAGAGGGAGGGAGACACACACACACACAGGGGGGGTGAAGATAGAGGGAGGTAGGCGAGAAATGGAGAGAGATGAAGGAAGAGAGAGAGGACTTGAGAGAGAGGAAGAGAGTGAGGGGAAAGTGAGAGGATTATATGGGAATGAGAGAGAGAGAGAGAGAGAGAGAGAGAGAGAGAGAGAGTGGTGGGGGAAGAGAGAGGGAGGTACGAGAGAAAGGGAGAGAGGAAGGAAAAGAGAGGCAGCTTGAGAGATAGGAGGAGAGAGGGGGGGAGATAGGAGGAGAGAGGGAGGGAAGAATAAATGCATAGAGAGTGACAAGCAGAGAGAGAGGGGGAGTGACAAGTGAGATATGGAGAGAGAGTGTGTATGTTTGGGGGTGAGATAAAGAGAAAAATAAGGAGAGATGAAGAGAAGGGAGGAGATAAGGAGAGAGAGAGGAATATATTAACAAATTTGGAAGGTGAAGAAAGAGAGAGAGAGGTGGGAGAGAAACAAAGAGAGAGAGTGGAGAGAGGTAGGGAAATAGTGATGGAGATGGAGGGGGAGAGAGAGGGAGGTAATAATAAATACATAGAGAGTGAAAGACAAAGAGAGAGAGAGGGAGTGATAAGGAAGATGGATAGAGAGGGAGAGAGTATAGAAGGAGGGAAAAGAGATAGAAGTAGGGGAGACAAAGGGAAAGGGAATACATAGAGAGGGAGGGAGAGGAGGAGGGCGTGATAGATAGATAGATTATAGAAAGAGAGTGTATGTTTTGGGGTTGATATATAGAGACAAATGGAGAAAGAGATACAGATGGAAGGTGAAGGGAAAGAAGAGATAGATGGAGACAGGGAGGGAGGGACAAAGAGATTGATAAATATGGAGTGAGAGAGTGTGTGTGTTTGTGGGGGTGAGATAGAGAGACAAAGAAGGAGATATGGAGGGACATATAGATATATATGGAGGGGGGAGAGAGGGAAGAATATTTATTGCAATAGATGCATTGATTTCAGTGTAAATGGTGATTTCTAATCCTATTTGATTGCTTGAACTAGATGCATTTATTTTAGTGTAGATTTTGATTTCTAATGATATTTGATTACTTGCACTAGCTGCATTGATTTCAATATAGATGATTTCTATTCCTATTTGATTGATTGCACTAAATGCATTGATTTCAGTGTAGATGGTGTTTTCTAATCTTCTTTGATTGCTCGCACTAGATGCATTAGTTTCAATGTAGATTTTGATTTCTAATTATATTTGATTCCTTACACTAGATGCATTCAATTTCAAAATGTATGATTTATAATCCTATTTGATTGCTTGCACTAAATGCATTTATTTCAGTGTAGATGGTGGTTTATAATCATATTTGATTTCTTGCACTAGATGCATTGCTTTTGGTGTATATGTTGGTTTATAATCCTATTTGTTTACTTGCACTAGATGCATTGATTTGAGTGTAGATGGTGATTTCTAATCCTATTTGATTACTTGCATTAGATGCATTGATTTCAGTGTAGATGTCGTTTTCTAATCATATTTGATTTTTTGCATTAGATGCATTGTTTTTATTGTATATTTGATGTAATTGGATCTATGATGGGACATTAATTTTAAAGTCATTGGATTAATAGTGTGCATTGATTTCAGTGTAAGCACAAAAAATTATTGACAATCTAGATTTATTTTTGTGTTATAGTAATTAAACCTAATAATATTGGAGAGTAAGAGAGATAAGGTATGATGTTTACTACAACAGCTCGAGCTAAATATTTAAATGGTTTATGATTTCAATTGTCTTTTTCATATAATCGATATGAAAAGATGACAAAAATAACAAGGGTGACAATAAGGATAGTAGAAGAAAATAGTTTGAGATTGATCACAATGAAGGCTATTTGTAATTTACTACATTCTTATTATTCACATTTTCTGTCATTCAATATTATTACATTGTCACTTTGCATTCAAAAATTTTATTTCATCATTTTTCATCATTAGAGTTATTTTACAATATTTATCATCTCAAGAGATTGAGGTAACTAAGAAAATTTAAAATTAAAATGAATCGATAAATCTCACACATATTTGGCATATTTAAAATGGTTATATTAATATTAGATGTATTTTGATATTATTGATAAAATTAATCATATGTTCCTCATATTATCGATAGATTTTCCTTGGCCGCACATGATTGAAACCGGCCTAGATCCATCTTAACTCTGGATCTATCAAGTGCTGAGAGGGATCAAATATCTTGAGGTGCAAACCTTTCCTCAAGTTTTACACTCAAAAAAGAGGTTTGCACCTCTAGAGATTTGATCCCTCTCGGTGCTTGATAGATCCGGGGTTAAGATGGATCTTGGCTGGTAGATTGTAATTTTGGTAATGTAAGATGTAATTGTTTTGATATTTATGTTTATTTATTTATGGGTCATTTAATTTATATTTATTTATATAATTATAGATAAAAGGTAATATTCTATAATATATATTTTTTAAGTTGTGGGATTTTTTTTTTTGGTTAATTTTGTTTAAAATATGGTAAAATTTGTTGGAGTTATAGATTTAGCTTATCTAATTTGCATATATAGAGTTCTTCATAAAATTTTCAGAGTATTGAATCTATTTGTACATTTAAAAAATATATATAAATAACTAAAAATCACAATCTTATAAAAAATTATATCATCATAATCTAAATAAAAAACAATATTATAAAAATTTATATCATCATATTCTAACTAAAAAAGATAAAACATAAAATACTTAAACTTCATTGCATAGAATCTCATATGCTAATATATTATAATGTACATATTATTATGCCAAAAATATGATGCACAATTTTCAAAGAAATTAGTAGTTGAAACAAATGGATAGGCACATTTTCCACATTTTATAATGTATAGATTAATATGTTAATGTGTAAATTAATATATTATTAGTGTTTTATCATGTGTAAATTGAGCATGCTAATATATATCTTAATGCATAATTATAAAGTTACGAAGCTTTAAATAATATAATAAAGTTAGTAATTATTAATAAACCTTTCAAACAATCCTAATCAAATTAATAAATATGGTCAATATACACAAAGGGGTGTATATAGTGGTTGACTCTGGGGAGGATTAGTCGACCATAGTTGATTGCAACTAAATATGACTAAATACTTTAAAGTTAAGGTTGAGGAGGGATTATTATGGTAAATGTATAATAGAAAACAACCCTTATCCAGATTGTTGATTCTTTTGTGGCTACTTGGGCCCACCTCTCCATCTTAGTTTACATAAAGTGGTGTTGGTTCATCACTAATTGTCCACAAAGTTTTGCGACCAGAAATTTCTTGTACTTTCTATTGTGTTAAGTTTGTTCCATGTTATATCAGTTTTTGTATTGGCCCGCCTAATGCGAGATCGGGGATGGAATAATTTTGTTTCACCAAGGTTGTCATTAGCAATAGTAACCCATTTTTCATCATTCTCATTTAATTGAATTATTTTTCCCGTCATTGATATTCAAAAATTATCTTTACAAATTTGTTTTAATAAAATAATAATTAAATATGTAATTATGAAAAATAAAATTTGAGTGATGAGTTTAATTAGTAATACATATGAAAATTCTTGAAAAGTCAAGCCAAATAATTTTGTATGTTAAATATTTAATTATTTGTTGAAAAATAATAATAACTCATAAATAAAAAACAAAGCTCATAATTATATTTCCATAATGAACCTCTTCCATTGGTCTAAATTTTAATAAATTAAAACTTCTTTAACAATACAATGGGAAGCTCGAAATTCATATCTAAAATTTTTGGAACTAAGGCAATCATATACTAAAGGGTTTTTTATATAATTTAATCAAACTTCTCAAAGTGTGTGATATATCAGGAGAGAACCTATCACCATGTTGCTCATTTGATCTATAGGGAGAATCTCGTGAACTGTAGTCTACCATCTTGCTAGTCATCTTTGACCTTCTTCCTGCAAGTATACCATGTCATCTAAACCAAAGCATAAACATAACCAACATACCTCAGTTTAGTTTAGGGGAGGATATCTCATATGCAAGATCAACCATATTAACACGATACATGTATACTAATAATAATAATCAATGCACTAATATTATCTTAATAGGTATCTAGTTACCATGCATGAAAATACCAACTGCATACCATGACCTCACACATGACAACTATAGCCATGAAAATGCATGCACACATCCACATGGACAACATACATTCACAATAAATGAATATTCAATCAACATGCATTCATGATGAACACATCTCGACAACAACATCATCACCAACTGCATTAAAGGACAACTGCAACAGTGACCATTACCATGTGTACATAAAAAGAATAGGTACAACAAACATGCATGCATGATAGTCATATTCTTCCCATCCAGTCTAAAACGTGAACCATGCTCTGATACCACTCTGTAACACCCTCCTCCCACATTTACCCAGACTAACCATTCCACTGAGGTAAACATGTGACGAAGATTTACTATGATATGATTCAAATTCCCAAGTATAGTAAAGGAAGTGGAACCGACAAGACAAGAAAAATCTAACCTTCCTCAAATGCTACAGGACATTCAGGTTCCAACCAACCTTTCCAAGTGCTCAACCCATGAGATAAATTACTATTTTGTTGAACTAAAGCCCCATTCGCATTGATGACAAGCCCTCCACGCAACTAAAATCCTCCATTCACATGCACAACAAGGAATCCATGCGATTGCAACATTTTTCAAACAATTATGTGCCAACGACCCTGAATTATGAGCCACTTTATTAGGGTCATGACTCACGCCACTACCAAGAACTTCATGAAACTTCCATAAACAATAAATAACATAATGAAAAGGCATCTAATGCAAAACTTGGACAAGGATCTAATCTTTCAAGGCCTAGCCGTGACAGACATTATGTCAAACACATCATGAACATGTAATCTACAAGTGATATAAACCATTAGGGGAATTTTGAGGTCTAAAATGGGCCTCCTAAAGAAATTATACAATAAAAGTGGAAATAATAAAGTAATATTAAAACACATCATCAAATTTTAGAGGGAAAAAAGAAAAAAACGATTTTTCAACTTGTATTTTCAACTTATCTCCCTAAGGGTTTACTCAAATTTAGAGCGGTAACACTCGTTGGATGCATAATTTGATTCCTCATCCAAGGAGTACCCATGTTCCATACTTTCGATGGACCTTGCTACATGAAAAATGAAAAATACACAAAAAACGTGATTGCAATCACGTTTTTCATGTATTTCTCATTTGTCGTGTAGCAAGGTCCATCGAAAGTATGCAACATGGGTATTTATTAGATGAGGAATTCAATTTGTCATCTAGTGAGTAATCCTACTCAAAATTTGAGTAAAACCTTAAGGATATGAGTTGAAAAAATAGTTTTATTATTTTACTATTTTACTATTATTTTATTTTTTACTCCAAAAATGGTGAATCATCCCCCATCGTTGACAACATCATCTTGAATCCTATTGGTTCTTATAAATTCTAATTTGGTTGTACAATTTTCTTAGGAGTTCCATTTTAGAACTCAAAATTCCCCTAATGACATATGAGCATAGAGACTTCATACTTATCTCAGAATCATCAAGAAGGTTTGATGCCCTCTCATAATAGTAGCATTACCATCTATTAGGCCATGCATTCATTTTTAATTCATTTAATAAGAAAAACATAATGAGATCCATGAATAAGATTTGACATAAAACCATGCTTTTAACCAACATATAACCAATAGAATAACAATGATAGAAGAATCATTAAGATCACATAATAACAGGCACATTACACATAATACAAAAGAGGAAAATTTCTCTTATTAACATAGTCAAAATGAAACCAGATCAGGAACTTCCACGTACCACTCGACCATAGATTAGGCTAGAACAAATATTTCCTTCAACCAGTCACCTTTGTGCCATATTCTAAGAATGAATGTAGGACTCACAACAAAACCAATAAAGGATTCCTCAAGATTTACCACAATCCCACCAAGGGATTCCTAGGCCCAAACAAGAAACATAAACTAACAAGATTTACCACAATCCCACCATATAACAATACATGGATCACTAGGCCTATACAAGCATGGATGCCTCAAGATCTCTCCACCTAAATTGTGAGTAATTTGTCTATCTTTAGTCTCTATGCTTTACCATATATCTTGCCATTCATCGATTGAGGATTCCTAGGCCTAATCGAGGGCACACACATCTAGGATTTACCGTATATCTTGTCATTCGCCGGTCAAGGATTCCTAGGCCCACCGAGGTACACACAATCAAACTTTACTGCAATCCCACCTTCACCGATCCATGGATTTCTAGGCCTTGTGTTCTTCTCCCTAAACCACCCTACTAAGTTTCAAAACCATCCAACAATCAAACTCAACCAAGTAAGATAGAACCCCATCACATCATGGCTATCTGGAAATGAAAAGGAAAGGTTGAAAACCACTGTCACTCCTGGAAAAACCCATGCCAATGATAGCAAGAGAACCAAATACACACTTTCATGCCAAATCTATCAAAGAAATTGCACATGCAATACAATACCTGCAAGTAATCCCACCGTATTCAGTTGAACTTATTCTTCCTTATTTGATCTTTGCTTACCTTTGCCTTCTTTTTCCTTCCTTTTATTTTCTTGATCCAATGCTAGAATGCTCTAAGAAAAATCTAAGTATCTATAAAAATACTATCATAACAAAGCAAGAAATAAAGAGAGATTTTAAATTTGAGCGATCGCTAACATTGACAAAAGATGTAAGAGTAGATCTTAAATGCTATAAATTGAGGCCTCTAATTTCTTCAATTTTCTATTATTTTCCTTCATTTTCCTCCTCACATAAAACATGTGACCTTTCACCTTCCTTTTCTCATATTTTCCATTATTTTCATAAAAAAAATTCATATTAATGCTTCTTGCCTTTCCAAAGCCTTTGTCATTGTCTTTGCTAATTTCCCTTAGCTATAATAAACCGAATGAACACCCACTAGGATTTTTTTCTAACCATTCAACTTGGAATACATATCCCATGACCATGGTCTTATTTTTTCCTTTATTAACTTTATTACATGATTTTTTTAGCTTGGGGTTGTTACAATCTACATTGACTAATATAGGGGAACAACATCTCGGGTGATACCCTATTTTACATAGATCCCTCAACCCCAGGAGCCCTCCATATAAATTTCTCACCCTGTGAGCTCAGACAGGGGGGAAGAGTTGGCTTGGTGTCCTTGAACAATCTTGCTCTTTATAGATCAAAAACATATAATCGTGCTCATATCTGGTGCCAGCATAAACAACTCATTGAAGAGTTCAACCATAATATCTCAATAGAAACAGTGTCATGTTCATGCAGGACATCAAATCAAATATATATCACAAAAGGATCCCTTATTCATCCTACCTCTCATGGAGGCAACAACCACAAGCCTAATCTTGTTTCTTACAACAACATTATCTCAATATATGAAGATATATAATTACCAACTATATATGGGATTATCTACCAATCAAATCCCACTCATTATTATCACAATGTATCACTGTCACATCGATAACCTGCTCAATACATCTCTCACAACTAGCCATGCTAGAAACACCGTACTCAACCTCAGTCGTGCATAATGCTATAGAATTTCCATCCAAAATATCATGGTAGATATCATACTAAAGAAACACCCAGATGTGCTCATATTATCAATAATGATACCAAACAACATTAGTACATCCATGCAGTCACATATCATAGGAAGAATATCTTAGACTAAAAAATTGATCACCCCATGCAAATATATCGAAGTGAGCTTATCGACAACCCAATGTGTATGAATTGACTAAGAATTTGCGCAAAACAAACACACACACACACACACATATATATATAGGAATAGGTGTTCACATGTAACATCAACGCTCCAATCAACTATCGGTTTCCAAATCAATTTCAACAATATCTTCATAAATTATTGAAATTCAATCAAAGAGTCCAAGTATTTTCATTTGGGTCCAAGTATTTGCATTTGAGTGAGTGCATAGAGTTGGGTTACACTTTTTGGCAAGAGAAGGTTTGATTGATATTTAAGGCTCGATCAATATTTAAGGCTTGATCGAATTTGTCATTGAGCTTCCAAATTAACACACATGGGATGGGAAGACACTACAAGGTATTATTTCGGCGGAGGAGATATATTACCATTTGTCTCTTTGTCATATGTTTTCCTTGGTGAAAAGTTGGTATCAAAAAGTTTGGTCTTGGAATATACCACTAAAACTAAAATGCTTCGGATGGCTGGTGTGGGTAAACAAGATTATTACTTGGGAGAATCTGGGAAAGAGGGGTTTCTATGAACCTTGGAAATGTCATATGTGTCGGGGTGATTTCAAGAATGTTTCACTTATTCATCAAATTTCCATTTGTTGTGGCCATTTGGGTTGGTGTTTTATAGTGACAAAACATTGATGCTGACTGGATATTCATCAATTGATGAGTGCTTTATGAAATGGAAATCTAAATAGATGAAAGTCAAAACACTCCCCTTCTTTATATTTTGGGGAATCTCAAGATGCATGAATTCTTTCATTTTTAAAAATATTCTCTTAGATATTGACATAAATTGCAACAACATCTGATCATACATCAAGGAATATGAATTGGTGGCTAAAAAGGGGATGAACAAAAGTTTTCAACCTATAGATTGTTGGGGAAAATATCCTGTTGGTTTTTTTAATGGGGATACAAAACAAAAGGTATGTAGTTTTGGAGCATATATCGTATTATCCTCAGGAAAATATTATCACTTTAGTTGGAATAGTGGTGTGGGAACAAGTTCCAGGGCGAAGATCATGACTGTTTGGAGATTTATATTTTGTGCTCATTGGCTTTCTATTGAGACTTTATATGTTTTTGAGGACTCCAAAATCGCTATTGATTGGGTCAATTATAAGTCCTCATTTGACCCTCCTCTTCTAACTAACTCAATGGCATTTTCAAAGAACTCACTTTTTCCCATATATACATGGAGCTTAACACTATTGTGGATGCCCAATTGAAAACAAGTTTATCATATCATATGGGCAAGACAAACTACTCGGCTTTCTATTATAGCAATTTACTTAGCTCTCACAAGATTTCTTATTCATAAGCACTTCTCTATATGTTGTTGATAGTTTTAATCTCACTTAAGAAGTTTGCTAAATTTATGCTTTGTTTAATTGTTATATAGCAGGTTCATATAAGACAATTAATATTTTTTAATAAAAAGCTAAAAAAAAATATTATTATGCAAACCAGTTTTCTTAATATAAAATTTATTAAGTTTTCTTTCTTAAAAAAAATATAAATAAAGATGACAACCCAATAAATAATTTTCTGAAGCATCTGCTTCAAATTATTTTTATGTTAATATATGTTGTTATATATAGATGAATGAATAAATCATATTTATATTTATAATTATGTTACCAATTTCAAGGAAAACTAAAAATCAACAAACCTTTAATATTTGGGCTGGGCCATTTATTTTCTATTGCATGGCTGTGACTACTTTCAATAAAACTTACGCACATAGATTTCACTACACTGGACATCTTCGGGCTTTAACACGCATGGGATTTATCTGCCTGTTAAGATAATCCTAAACACTTTATATAAATTTTATTAAATAGTTATTTATAAATTGATATGAATAAATAAATAATATTTCTAAAGTTATAGAATAAAAAAAATGAGAATATTTTGAAATAGTACTGAATAAAACAAGGCTACACGTAGCGACTACCTGCCGCTTAGTTTAAATATAGTAATGTTGCAATGTGATGTTGGAAAATGTCTATGGATAGCTATTACGACTATTACATGTTGCTTAATGTAATCATAGAGATGTTACAATTTGAGTTTCAGGATGTTTATGAAGATTTGTTTTGTAATAAAGTATATTTAAATTAAAATAGAAATAATTGTTGCAATTTGAGTTTGAGCATGTCTATGAGAATTTGCTAAATGTTGCCATTTGAATTAAAGGATGTCTATGAGGATTTTCTTTGTAATAAAGTTTTCGCTTAGTTTAATTTAAATATAGCTAAATTAAAGTAAAAAAATAAGAATTTATGCGCTATATAGTAGTAGTTTAAATCTATCTAAATTATAGTAAAACAACTTTTGTGTTGATGATGGTAACCAATTGATAATTACTAGCATGACCCATGAGCATATGCATTTGATGTATAGATTAGATTTGCTACATATGCTTAGCTTGTTTTTGGCATTAATATAAGTATGACAGAGCAGCTACTACCTGTTGCTTAATGCAAATATAGAAATGTTGCAATTTGAGTTTCAACATGTTTCTGAGGAATTGCTTTCTAATAAAGTTGATGTTTAGTTTAGTTTAAAGTGTTAAGGTTTACAATCTAATCAATTTAGGTTTTTTAGTAAATGATAAATTGAGGTATTTTGCTTGTGAGTCTAGGTAATCAGATATATCTAATAGTATTTTCTTTGTAATAAAGTTGCTGCTTAATTTAGTTTAAATATAATTAAATCAAAGTAAAAATTAAAAATTTATGTGCTATATAGTAGTAGTTTAAATCTATCTAAATTATAATAAAAACAACTTTTGTGTTGATGATGGTAACCAATTGATAATTACTAGGACGACCCATGAGCATATGCATTTGTTGTGTAGATTAGATTTGCTACATATGCTTAGCTTATTTTTGGCATTAATATGAGTATGACAGAGTAACTACTACCTGTTGCTTATCAATGATCGCTTTTTATAAATTAGTACTAATAATATTTTTATTTCTAACTTAGTACTAATAATATTTTTAGTACTAAAATAAAAGGTGGAATTTATTTTATAACTTTTTTATTTTTAATTCAATTTTTAAGAAAAAATATGTTGGGGTTCCCATGTTTTGGTCAGATTGGCAAGACCAAAAGATGAGACAACATCATAACCACTTTGGGGCGCTAGTATCTAGCCCTCCTGGACCCGGAGACGGATCTCTCCAATAAACACAAAG
Organism: Pinus albicaulis; assembly: GCA_034641835.2. Taxonomy (NCBI): domain Eukaryota; kingdom Viridiplantae; phylum Streptophyta; class Pinopsida; order Pinales; family Pinaceae; genus Pinus; species Pinus albicaulis. The sequence goes on along the minus strand of CM076575.1, from coordinate 707,445,666 downwards.
AATGATATATCTTTGAAAGCTCTAAATGGGGTATTAGGTTAGGTATGTAGTGCAGAGGGGGGTTTAAAATGATTTGGTTGGTCGGTTGTTGGGCTGAGTCGCGGGATCATAGACTGAGAAGGTAATGGAAAAGGGAGCAGAGCAATAGGATGTTTCGGCAAAAGAGAATGGGTTAAGGTTGTGCCATCTATTGGGCCATGGAGTCATGAAAGGTAATTACATGCAAACAACTAGCCAAGGCTTTCAAAGGGCAAGTCATCTATACTAAAGGATGTTTTAGATAGATGGTGGAATGGCACAATAAGGTTGAAGGTGAAAGAAGGGAAGAAACCCAATTTCTGCATATAGATCAGGTCAGAGGTGATTTAACTCCAGACCTGCTTGGACATACTCAAAGGAAACTTTCAATGAAGTCACTACGGGGCAGCTTATAGATCGGACCAGAGGTCATTTAACTCTAGGTCTGCTTTAGCATGCTCCAAGGGAAAAACAGAGGCAAGATTTGACACAAAACTAGAGTCTATAGATCGGAGAAGGACTTTTAACCTTCCCTGCTTTGACACCAACAAGAAACATCCAAGCAGCAAGGTCTGAGTTCACACATCAGCTAGCAGGAAATAACATCTGCTATGCTAGTTAAACCACATGAGTTTACTCTTAGATTCACAGTCAGCAGAAAACATTGAAGGTAGGGAGAGCAGAAACATAGGGTACGATGCGAGGGTAAATCCTATGCTATATTTCTGATGCGTACCAGAAGACCAATGAACAGCATGAAAAATGTAAATAACAATGAGATAAGAATAACATCACCCGTAGTAATAGACCAGGATCCCGTGAAATTGCTTGATTAATTGATGCAAAACCAGTCACATACACTGAGCTCAAATAGCTGATTACAGTCTCAACTTTCTCTTCCCAACCTATTACTTTACAAACTACTCTGCTACCCTCTCCCAAAACAATGTTCTCTGGGGTTCTTTATAGGAAAAATGGATAGCAGGAGTAGGTGATACACATTAAATCAATTCATTAAGACAGAGTGGGGGGTGGTGCTTATGCCCACTCTGCTTAATAGCAATGCGCTGTGAGAGTAGATATGGCTTGATTCATTTGCTCTTTATCTTCAAACTGCGTCTTTTCCTTTGATCACGGGATTAGGTCTCAAATATTCAATTAACAGGCCTTAATCCTCTTAATCTGTCTCTGCTGTTTCACTGAGCTATTGTTGTAATGGCCTTCTTTGTGTTTCGAATTGTAGTGACTGTGATTATGGCAAATAGAGTGAATTCATCACTCTGTGTACCCTGCACAATAAAACAAACCAATTATAAAATCCAGGGCAGTGGGTTGCGGACCGTGGCATAAAGACAAAACTGCTCACGGATTGAAAACTTTGCAGAAATTCAAAACAAATGACTAAATGCTCACAGACTGAGCTTTATTGATCTTTTCCTACCTACCCTACCCTAACTGGAATATTAATAATTCTAGCTTACAAACATTGTCTTCCAATGCAACCAGTAAATCAAGTGATCCCATGACTGGAGGCTGGTTAGGCAGGGCTGCTCCCACTCTTTCTGTTCTTCAACAGCAGCTTCAAAAATTATTCTTTCTGTTTGCAACATGCTGCTCAACAAGACCTTTGATCCTTCTTCAAATTTTTGCAAGAAATGAACATAAGGATCATGATAAGATACCTGGTTATGAATATTTGACAGGCAGGCTTCAACCAGGATTTCTTTTTCTTGCACTGGATCAAAGGGAAGACTCTCTCTCTCTCAAGAGTGTCTCCTTCATCTTCTGAACTGGAGGAATCATCGTATATTGCAGCTGTGTCCTCTTGGAGGTTTGATGTAGTCTGCTTCGATGTGCCGAGCCCCATGAGACTATGACCGATGATCAGAGGAGTAACAGAGTCATAACTTTCTTCATCAGTATCATATATAGGTCGGCTATCATCAAAAAGCATAGATGAGTGAGTGAGGGTGTCTGATCTGTGGAAGATTTCAGAGGTGGACTGCATGTTTAATATTCGGTCCATCTCTTCTTCTGTCAACGGAGAGTTTTGTCTTCTCGCATAGACAAAAGAACAACTGTCCTTTGTTTCTTGTACTAACTAACCTGGAGGCTGGATATCTTCTTTAGCCTCTTCTATGGGATCACCACTTGTGCTTGCAGGGAAATTCTAAGGAATTTCCGAGGTTTCCTGATCTCTTTCTGATTCAGTCCATTCCTGATGATCAGGGTACCACTCTTCTAGTGGAATCTGAGAAGAATAATCAGCTAGAGGAGGAGCCTCCATGCATGCTGGTTCTTCTTCTGCTTCAGACTCTGCATCTTCCATGTGGTCACTTGTTCCCTCAATGCAGCACTCCCTATTAGCTTTTGCTATCAGGATGTGATATTTTTTAGTCAGCATAGTGCAAGACAGAGGTGAGCTATCAAGCACCTCCCAATTACCTTCCTCCTCATCTTCCACAAATTCTTGAGCATCATACATGTCCTGCTCATTAGCATAGACAGAAGAACAACAGTCCTCTGTTTCTTGTACTAACTGACCTGGAGGCTGGATATCTTCTTGAGCCTCTTCTATGGGATCACCACTTGTGCTTGCAAGGAAATTCTGAGGAATTTCTGAGGTTTCCTGATCTCTTTCTGATTCATTCCATTCCTGATGATCAGGGTGCCACTCTTCTAGTGGAATCTGAGAAGAATAATCAGCTAGAGGAGGAGCCTCCATGCGTGCTGGTTCTTCTTCTGCCTCAGACTCTGCATCTTTCATGTGGTCACTTGTTCCCTCAATGCAACACTCCCTGTTAGCTTTCACTATCAGGCTGTGATCTTTTTTAGTCAGCATAGTGCAAGATAGGAGTGAGCCATCAAGCACCTCCCGATTACCTTCCTCCTCATCTTCCATAGATTCTTGAGCATCATACATGTCCTTCTCATTATCTGGGTTTGGAATTTTCTCTTTCTCTGGAAAATGCATGGGCTGCTCTAAGTAATCATCATTTGCATTCAGATTAGCCATATACATCTCCAGTACTTTACCAAACATGTGTGCTATTCCATTTAATTGATCACACAAAGTATCTAGCTTTGTATCTCTATCCATGTCTGGATCCATGTTTTTTCAAAGAAGGTCATTGCATCATCTCAACTAGTTCACAGTCTTCTATCAGTGGAGTCATTTGGTCTTTTGGGAGTTATGGAGTGTGGAGTCGACAGGTGGATGAATTTCACTGTTTGGAGCAGGTTGTTGTCCACCATCAGCAATTAAAAGCCAATCTAGGCTAAGTGGTATTTACCTCCCCAGCAGAGTCACCATTATGTTGGGGTTCCCATGTTTTGGCCAGATTAGCAAGACCAAAAGATGAGAAAACATCATAACCACTTTGGGGCCCTAGGATCTAGCCCTCCTGGACCCGGAGAGGGATCTCTCCAATAAACACAAAGAATGATATATATTTGAAAGCTTTAAATGAGGTATTAGGCTAGGTATGCACCGCAGAGGGGGGTTTAAAATGATTTGGTTGGTCGGTTGTTGGGCTGACTTGCGGGATCATAGACTAAGAAGGTAATGGAAAAAGGAGCAGAGCAATAGGACGTTTCAGCAAAAGAGAATGGGTTAAGGCTGTGCCATCGATTGGGCCATGGAGTCATGAAAGGTAATTACATGAAAACAACTAGCCAAGGTTTTCAAAGGGAAAATCATCTATACTAAAGGATATTTTAGATAGATGGTGGAATGGGACAATAAGGGTGAGGGTGAAAGAAGGAAAGAAACCCAATTTCTGCGTATAGATCAGGTTAGAGGTCATTTAACTCCAGACTTGCTTGGACATACTCAAAGACAACTTTCAATGAAGTCACTAGGGGGCAGCTTATAGATCGGACCAGAGGTTATTTAACTCCAGGTCTACTTTAGCATGCTCCAAGGGAAAAACAGAGGCAAGATTTGACACAAAACTAGAGTCTATAGATTGGAGAAGGACCTTTAACCTTCCCTTCTTTGACACCAGCAAGAAACATCCAAGCAGCAAGGTCTGAGTTCACACATCAGCTAGCAGGAAATAACATCTGCTACGCTGGTTAAATCACATGAGTTTACTCTTAGATTCACATTCAGCAGAAAACATTGAAGGTAGGGAGAGCAGAAACATAGGGTACGATGTGAGGGTAAATCCTATGCTATATTTCTGATGCGTACCAGAAGACCAATGAACAACATGAAAAATGTAAATAACAATGAGATAAGAATAACATCACCCATAGTAATAGACCAGGATCATGTGAAATTTCTTGATTAATTGATGCAAAACTAGTCACATACACTGAGCTCAAATAGCTGATTACAGTCTCAAATTTCTCCTCCTAACCTACTACTTTACAAAATACTCTGCTACCCTCTCCCAAAACTGTTTCTAACGGTAAAAAATGAATCCCTACAACTACAACCGCAATAACACAATCCAACCCTTTACAAAATTTTCTCTGGGGTTATTTATAGGAAAAATGGATAGCAGGATTAGGTGATACACATTAAATCGATTCATTAAGACAGAGTGGGGGATGGTGCTTATGCCCACTTTGCTTAATAGCAATGCGTTGTACTTGGTGGTCTGGTTCGAGGTCTCTGTTAGGTCGATAACGACCTAAGATGTTTCTTTGGAGTCCTTTCTGACTGTAAGGCAGTCTGTTCTGTCTTTTGAAGCAAGTAAGGTGACTGAAGGTCTTCTTGGTTTCCATATCTGCATTATTGCCACCCTGACAGTCTTTGGAAGCTTTCTATCAGTGGAGTGGCCTTTGGGGACTCGGGGAGGCATGAAAACTTCTGCTGAGGGCGTACTGTTCTGAGAAAATGTATTGCTGATGCTGAGAGCAGATATGGCTTGATTCATTTACTCTTTATCTTCAAACCGCGTCTTTTCCTTTGATCACGGGATTAGGTCTCAAATATTCAATTAACAGGCCTTAATCCTCTTAATCTGTCTCTGTTGTTTCACTGAGCTATTGCTGTAATGGCCTTCTCTATGTTTCGAATCACAGTGACTGCGATTATGGCAAATAGAGTGAATTCATCACTCTGTGTACCCTGCACATTAAAACAAACCAATTATAAAATCCAGGGCGGTGGCGGAAGAATGTTGTGGAGGAGTGGTGGGGTGGTGACGCAAAAGCAGGAACCGTGGCTATAGCGGGAATGTCAATATGCAGTTAGGCGGAGAAATGAAATAAACTTTAATATGGAATATTAAAGTTCAAAGCAGGCGGATTGTAAAGATAATGAGTGAGAATGTGATGGAATGGGCTGACATAGTGGCACCCGGTGCTGGCGGAAGGCGATTAACTGAGGGCCGTTAGATCACGGGAAATGGGCGGCTGCGATCTAATCGGAGGGACGCAATTGAGAGGGACAGAGGGGCAACATAGTGAGAAGTTTCGATTGCGGTTGGAGCGGAGATGCGATTGAACGACCGCCGTCCGATCTGGAGACAGATCGACGGCTCACACACAATCAGAGGAGTGGATGGATAGGGGTGACGGGCGCACTGCGATTAGGGCTGGGCCATCGGACCTAGGGAGATCGACGGCTTAGATTGCGGTGGGGGTTCAACATAACGAAAACACTATCGCATCGAGGGTTTCGTTTACAAAGGAAAATGGTGTTCCGCCCCAATCCTCTTATGCGATAAGCACCTTACGGACTGGCGCTTGGTCTTAGCGCTGGGGTCATGCGGGGAAGTGGTTAAGGGGCTGGCCTTAAGAGGAACTAAACCTTTCGTAGATAAGAGTGGGTTTCAGGCCTATTTTAATGCTTTTTAAGGCCGAAGAGGGCATTCGGTGAGGGGAATAAAGGAATTTTAAGCCAAACAAAGGTGTTTGAGGGGTTTAAAAGGGGATTTGGGTGATTTACCGTGGGATTAATGAGGATTTAAGAGGGGAAAAAAGGTGAAGAAACAGAGGTTAAGTGGGGATGAAATCAAAGGGAAAAGGCCTTTGGGCATTCTTCTTCACCACAGAGAGGCTTTATTCATGAAGACAGCAGTGAGGTTTTGTCAAAGGATAAGGCACAAGGAGCCTTCAAGGATGTTGTGTTTTCAAAGGGAATGCATTCCTTGAAGGCTCGGGGACGATTTAGCCCCCTGTTTGCTTGTCAAAAAATTCATAGGGGGCTAACAAAATATTTATAATTTTTTTAATTTTCAATTTAATTTAAAAAATACAGTCTTGTATTGTGTCTACAAGTACAGTGTCTTGTTGATGATGGAGGCTCCGATTCCTTCATCGCAATTGGAAGTAATTCATATAATCGACAACCTTTTGTAATGTCCCAATGCAATGAGTTCATCGCATGCTATTTCATATAAGAATGGGCCTCTACTTAAGCCAAGGTCCGCGGGTCAACAAGGCCACGTGGCATTATCATATTGTATTGCAAGTTGAAACGTATCGGGAGTGTTTTCTTTGTGGCCCAATTGAACAGTGAAAGGAACCGGACCCGATGCATATGATAGGCCGCAACTAAAAGTTGAACTCGGGTGCAATTAACAATCAGCATCGGAGTTTTTTATTTGAAGCATTTTTTATGCTATAAGTCTAGACCCGATCTATGTTATATGGTGCAGTTAATAGTTGATCGCAGGTTCACGTTTCAATCGGCATCGAAATTTTTTGTATTGGCTGCTTTGTAATATTATGTTTCGGACCCGATGCAGTTTATGAAGCAGATTTAATCTCTTTTCAGGTCCGCCGGTATATGCGCAAATGAAATGTTTTTATGTTTTTATGACGCGACAAAAGGTTTTACAACATTTGGTTTGTTGTATTGTTTTAAATATATACAAAGTGCATTTGTAATAGGGCCTACAAATTTTAGTTTAGTTTCATTTCATAAAGTTTTTTTTTTATGTTTTAATATGTGTGGCATATATAAAGTAAGAAGCCCGAGAGGCTATTGTAATAGACTGTAATGTTTTTATTTTGAAAGCATACCAAAGTGTGAAAGACGGTATGTAATTTTTTTTTACTGTTTATTTTTTTTAAAACAAAAAAGAAACACAAAGTGTGTATTGTTTTTTTCATTATTTTGTAGTGAGCATGATGGCAAAATACGGTCATGATCAAGCATGGTCAAATAACAAAGGCGAAGAGCAGGGCAGATAAGACTAACTTTAGTCTTAGTACAGTGTTTAGACATAGAATTTGGTGCATTACTATTAACACTGAATATAAGAATCTGCAAAAAAAAATAAATGAACTTATAAGCTAAGGAAGCATAAACTTAGAAATGGCGATTTACTATTTCTGTTACCATAACAATATTGCCCAAATTGAGAGATGTTGTTCAAAGTTGATACATAACAATATATGAAAAATTAATGTCGTTGCTTCATTTGCAGAGGCGGCTACTTGTAGTGCACATCGTATGGACAAATAATCTTAGTGCCTCTCCCTCTTTTACAGAGATGAATTAATGTTCCAGATGTCAATTACGATTTTTGCAAAACCAATAAAAAACAAGACAGAAGACTGGAAGTAGCCCAGGGATCATGTCTGCACAAATATTTTTTTCAGGAAATTTTTAAATAGATTTATAACATTTATATATATAATGTCAGATTGTAAACACAAGTTCTATTCATTGAACATATATGTATGAAATCTGAAAACATTTGTAAACGTCAAATGGAAAAGCTATATTTCTTAAATATACATATATTAAGTCTGAAAGTATTTGTGAATAGGTAAAAGAAACACTATAAGTATAACTAGTGATTTTTGTTTGTAATTGTTCTATGAAAACATTCTTGTTCTGGAAAAATGTTGCAGGCATACTACACTTTGAGAAAGGCAGATTTGAGCAGTAAAATCTTGTACAAAAATTGAGAAGAACTTTGCACTGATTTCTGGATTACTATGTGATTTTGTTGTAGCCAATGTTTGAAGAAGTGCTGGTGCTGCAAAGAAAAGGGAAATATTAGTACAAATCTTGCTATTTTGGATAGCATAATTTAAATTGCATATATCTGATTTTTTGTTGAAAGATGAAGAGTAATTATAAGTATACCTAGCCTTGGTAGGGCTTTCGTTGCTGTCAACAGATTGGATCTCATTGTCTTCGTTGATTGTAAATGTACCATTGATTTTGAAATCGCGTAGCATATACATTGTTGCTTGTTTCCTTTTAACATAGTCTTGAAAAGACATATGCGCTAGGTTGGGAAGTAACTGTTTCAAGAGGAATTTGCTTCAGATGCAACATTGCAAATTGGTGTTGTTGGAATTGATTATGCAATTAAGACACTGTGAATAGGAAAAGGACGAATTTTTATTTCACTTTCGGCAATCAACTGTATTCTCCTCTATCATTGTAGAGGCTGGTATTGGTGAATTACATTCAACATAAACTGGCTCAAATGGCGTAGAGTAAATGCTTGCAATTGTCAATGTTCCTTTTATCTGTTCATAGAGGAGAAAAAGTAGTATATGTCAAAATAGAAATAGATGGGGAAACAATTGCATATTGAGTAGTAGAGGAACTATTTCATTTGTACTTACAGAGAATGTTGGAGGGTTCAATTTTCTGAGTTCTTCTGCTGCTTCTGCATTCAATTTTTTGATGAATGTAGCTTGCATTGTTCGAAGTGTTCTATCCTTCAGTTCTTTCCTATTTGTTATGTTTTTGAATAACATAATTGGAAGATGGCCTTTTTGCAATTATTGCTCAATTTCATCATAGAGCGGTGCAAATGTTTCAAATAACTGCAACTGCAAAAGAACACAGAAAGTTTTTTTTTTTTTTCTTGAAACTGAATTGAAATGTAGGATGGAACTAGCAATATTAAAAACATTGCAAAGTAATTTATGTTACCGTTTCTCTATTGTCATCAAAATTTCCATCTTTAATTTGCAATGTATATTGGAAGCCAACTTTCCGTGCAGCTGTGACAACTGCTGCAATCGTTCCAATTGGATATGTTTATGTATTTGTTGTAAGCTGTTTTATTGTTGTATCTGGAATGAATTTGTATTCTTTGCAAATTGTTGGTATGTTCTGTACGATGCTTAGTTCAGTTAGCAGCAGAATCCAATCACAATCACCGCGGTCATAATTTGTTTTGGGAAGAACTTTAAAATTTGTAATAGATATTACTTTTCCTAGTGCTATTTTTTGGCCATGTTGTTCACTAAGCTCAGTTGGTATGGACAATGTGATTGTCATGATTCCTTCGGCATCTGTCAAATCTTCACGTAGTATTTGTCATGCTTTGTGGACTTTATCAACATATGTGCTATAGATAACCATGACGTCTCCATTGAACATTCTTCCAGTTTTGCGAATGTTTAGTTCTTCAATGGTAATTGGAGCTAAAAATGTTGCTTTTGATCTGTGTATTGATGATGTTGATGTGGCAAAAGAAACAATTAGAAGTAAAATATATTGGTGATAAATATGAATGCTATGTCAATGGTACGTATAAGAATTTGTTTCAAGTTTACTTACTTTTCTGATTCAGTTGCACTTGATATTTGTTGTTCTTTGTCTATTCTAGGTTGTTGTCCAGAACTACGAGATGAAAAAGATGCAATGTCACTGAATTGTGCGCTTGAACGCAACCACGAAGTGTTTGGTAAATTTTAACAACTAAGAATAAAAATAAAAGTATAAGGTTATTGTATATTGTACTGGAAACTAAATATTAGTTATTGAGAGAAATATTAATTGCATTTAAAAACTTGGATAATCGAATACTTATAAACTATACAATATTAAATTCAGAAAATTCTATTGGTGCAATAGAGATATATACTGATCTTAGTTGCAAAAATTAAAATTTTTTTTGGCTGATAGAAAAAATGACTCAATTCCAGTACTATAGAAACATGTAAACACATCTAGTACAGATGTATGAAAGTTCAAGTACTGCTGATTGGCATGAAAACATTTACATATGCATCAAAGACTAAGTAAGTTTGGCATAATAAGCAAGTCTGGATGTGTTTTTTGATCAAGCTCACTTTCCAATGTTGTTACTTATTATGGGTAGTTGGCAGTTTACAGAATAAATATGTTGATCAAGATATATGTCATTTGAGTTTGTTGTACTACTCAATGAAAAATAACATAGAAACACCATAGGACAAAAGAAACCAAAAAAAAAAAAATGTATAGATAAAATTTCAAAGATGATAGGGATATTAAGAGAAATAATGATGAGATTGGACACATTTTGTTCAAATTGCACAATGTGGATTAAGATGCATATGGATTATGAAATAATTTAGTTTGATGTAACTGAAATGGAGTTATAATTTTGGAAGTAATTTAATTTGTATTTGATATTATCTTTATGGCAATTTAGAGGTTGACAAGAAGCAACATGGGAAATTGGAGGAGATATTAGTAAAAAAGGGTTTAAATGTAAAGTGAACAGGAAGCTTGACAAGTTTCTAGAGAAGGGTGAGGAAAAGGAATTAAAGGTTGAAAAGAAAAGAAGAACAAGAAGACTGGGATTCATAGAATTATGCATGCAACAGTTCTGATGTAAATAAGCAATTGGTGATGATTGTCAAGTTTAAGCATGGAACATTATTGAGATGATGAAAAGGGAAACAAATTGTATTGTAGTGCTAAAATACTGTAGAGAATAAGATTCAGTATTCTGTGGTGTTTATTGTTAGATGACTCCAAAGTGGTTATATATAGTTTGCAATTTGCAATGGGGTGTGTCTCATTTGTACATGAAAATATTACAATGGGTTGGAAGACAAATTCAAGAATTAAAATGAATTCTGTGATGCTTGAGAAATAAATTATTGATGCATAGTATAATTCTATATGAAGAACAGTGCTATAGAAGTCAGCACTAGTAATATAAGAATAGGTCTTGCAATAGTTTTGTAGAAAGAAATCAACAGTTAAACATAGAGATATATCTATACATATGCATTGAAGGGTAAGCAAGTTTAGTGTAGTAAGCAAACCTGGATGTGTTTATTTCTTTTTGTGACTTGTCTTTGCCTATTTGACTCATTGTAGAAAGCTATAGTAATCTGCAAGACATACAATTAGAAGTCAAAGTCATAGTAGTTAAGAGGCTATGATACTATTGACTAGAAAAAAGCATTAGACTACTTTCATTTGCACTGTGTTTGTGTTGCATTTTTGTCTTCAATGATGAGACAAATAGTATCATGGTCGCTCCAATATGTATCTAATCTGAAAGTCTTATAGCTACAAGTTATGTTTGACCATATGTGATCAATGATTGATAATTGTTGATTGTTATTTGTCTCTAAAAGAAAATGAAGGTTGTAATTGTGCATATACGATCTTAGTTTGTCTGTTTTGTTGTTGCTTTCAAGCATATTGATGTTGAAATCACCGACAATCACTATTGTTTGATTTGAATGTATTTTTCATAATGCTTTTGAAAGAAGATCCAATGTATTGTTCAATGTTGCATATGGTGCAACATAGACATTCACAACTATAATATCCATGTCATGAAGAAGCAGATTTGCTAGTGTAGCTTCAATGTTTTTTTCTTCAAAATGAATATGGTTCAAGATCTTTATATGCTTTTTAATACAAATTAGCAAACCATGTTTACTATGATTTGATATGAAATTGAATGTTTCAAGTATTTTTAGAAGCATTGAATTATTCAAATGTGTTTCTTGTAAACATAGGATGTCAGATTGCATTAGATCATAGTCATAACAAATCATCAATATGTATTTGTAAATTGCAAGTGTTTAGAGAAAGAATTGAAATATATGCTTTTGTTTCTAATAATGAATAGTTGTAGTCTAGTTGCCACTTTGCGTTTCTGTGTAAATGTTCCATTTCAACAGAAATTTTGTGTTGAATTCGGAAGTTTTGTTTCTTAAGTGGACTAAGAAAATACAATGATTCTATGTTTCTTACACGAGAAAGAGCTGTATATACTAATCCATGGCGTCGTATTCCTAAAGGATCAAATGCAATATTGTCTAGTGTCAAGCCTTGTGATCTGTGTATTGTACGTGCACATGCTAGTTGGATTGGGAATTGTTTTCTTATTTTCAAGTTGCCTGTTTTTGCTAATACAGAAACTGGCTTTGTTGTGCGTAGTATGGGAGTCCAATCACTAGAAATTTCTTTGCTATATAGAAAAGCAAATTTATGTGCTTGTTGACGGCCAACACGTTCATCATAGAATTTGATCCATATTACATCAAAGTTGTCTAATTTTACATATGCTTTAATGATACCATCTGCACCGTTGACTAGACCATCTTGTAAGTCATAGTTTCCTGCATATATTTCAACTAGCATGTTAAGTTTTAGGACAATTTGTGAAGGCAATGTTGCTATTTGTGCATGAGATGGTATGTGTCCATGGTTTTCTTCTTCATAATCAATTGCATTGATTACGATTTCATCACCAAGAACAATAGACAACATTTTCTTGTTATGTAATGCTACATCTTTATTCCTAAAAAATAGATAGGGGAAAGTAGGATCATTAGGAGCATTTCGAATACAATGTCTATTTAGGTAATTCAAATAATCTTATGTTTGATTATTTAAACCCATTCCTAAAAAATAGATAGGGGAAAGTAGGATCATTAGGAGCATTTCGAATACAATGTCTATTTAGGTAATTCAAATCATCTTCTGTTTGATTATTTAAACGCATCCTATTCAAAATGCTAATGAATTTTTCATTTGTTTGACGCATTGAAATGTGCAATTCGTAGTACTTTACATGTTCTTTCCAAAAGTCATATGTTATTGGTTGCTTTCTTATTGTAGGTTGTTCAAATATTAGTGAATCTTGTATAGGTTGTGCTTGGTACAAGTCGCCACAAAATATGATATCAATGTTTCCAAAGTATTTTGTTTGATTGTGCTTAATGTTTCTTAGTCGATCATCAATTTGATATAGAAAAAAACTTCCAATTAGAGATACTTCATCAATGAGAACAACCCTTAATTCTTTGTATAGTTGTGTTAAGTTTTCTAATACATCGTTGCTAAGTGGAATAAAACTAGATTTGTTGAAAGGCATTAGCAATGCAGAATGAATTGTAACTCCACCTGCATTATATGTAGCTTTACCTGTGTATGCTAATATCAAACCTTTTGGTTTCAAAGGATCTGTATTTTAATGTTCATTGTAGATGCGCATGAGCATTTGGAATATTGCTTTTGTGTGAATGTTTTTCCAGTACTAGCTCCTCCAATAAAAAATAAGTAGAATGGTTTGTCTATGTTCTTTTGTTTTTTCATTGCAATGTCTTTGAGTATTGCTTATTGTTCTTTATTTAGCATTCTCCTAATATTGTAGTATTCTTCATTGCTAAGCATAAATGGATGTTCTGTAAATTGAAAAACAATGTTAAGATGTCTTTTTTTCTCATTGCATTGGGGAAATTGCAAATCTTTTGCCAAGTCATACTTCTCAGTAACATCATCAGATATTCCAGGTTTTTTTATTGTATGATTAGAAGTTGCAGTGCTGCTATCAATTTTTTGAATTGCTTCTTCCAAATCACCCCATTTCTTGTTCATGTTATATGTGAACTTAGTTTCATTGTTATTTATTGTGTTCTTATGCAACATGTATGCACTCTTCCATGTAGAGCAGTCTTTAGTGCATTTTCATTGTTTTTGAATGGAAAATATAGCAAAAGTTTTTCTCTATAATAGTTTTCATAGTCAATGTGTTTTTTGTATTTAATGAATTGAATTAATTTTTCTTTTTTTCTTTTTGATATTGGTTTGCCATCTTTCATATACTTTGATACAAATTTGACTAAACATATATGCTTAATAGCATTAGGCCTATTGATATAGTAATCAATTATAGAACTGCACATAACATCTTCAGAGTTGTCAGGAATTTGTTTTAGAAGAGTAGTTGTTTTAAGTATAAATGTGCGTTCGTCTATTGGTGTTGTGTTTATAAAATTGCATTCCCTTGAACTATGATTCAATGGTAGTGATAGAGCTATGTGGACTGCTTGTTGAGCTGAAATTTGTTGAAGGTTAAGCAAAGCATTGCCTAGAGACCGTATCATTTGAATAACATCAATTTTTCTCTTTTCATGTTCTTTTCGTATCCTTTTGAATGCATTTGTCATAGATCTGTCAACTTTGGTCATATATGAAGTGAAATATGAAGCTGCAGCATATGCATTTAGAACATATTGGGCATCTGTATTTGCATTCCATAGGTGTGCCATTTTGTATGCAAAGCTATTATTCCATATTTTTGATGGTTTTTGTTGCAAGAATACCATTGGTTGTGTTAATGTACTTTGTATTAATTCGATGTAATATGTTTCTGTTAACTAGAATTCATCTAAGAAATATTCATGACTAGTTGATTTGTCATAGTGTTTTTTCTCTAAGGTGCTTTGCAAGGACAAATTTTATTTATTTATTGAGCCATGTACCGAAGTAATTGGTTCAAGAATCCTTGTTCTTTTCATTGGTAGCATTGGAAATTTGTATCCACACTGGGATGCTTTTCATTTTTTACAGCTTTTGGTATGATGATGTTCATGTATCTTTGCGAGTTCTGGATCAAGGTGATTTGTGCTACAAGTTATATAGTTATCCAAGAAGTTTTCAATTTCTAAGTTAGTATTAATTCCATATACTGGATCATTTTATATCCATATAAAAGCATGTTCATGTGCACTACCTCTATTTTGGAACTCAGTTACAAAGTAGTAATCTAATATTTTGCTAAAGAATGTGCTATCTTGACAGATCAATTGCTTCAATGCATTTGTCTTATGTCTATAGTAACGTGTACATGTTACTGGGTCCTTCCTGAAAAGATAATCAATGTTGCATTCCTCAATTGTTTCAATGTATTTCTCTTTATTTCTATTGCTATGTAATTTAGTAAGAGTTTGTACTAGTGGTGTCCAAAGATGCTCTGCACTTGTAAATGTAACAAAGAAAGTTGGAGGACCTAATTGTCGTATCATTGCAAATATATGTTTCTACATTTGTTGATGATAATCAGGAGAAATTCTTATGTGTTTGAAATCTATGTATCTAATATGACTTTTTAGTAAATTTTCTAAGTTGGGCTTGTACTTAACATCTTTTGCTAACAACTTTCTTCCTTGTAATTTTCCTTTTCTTATTTGTACTGAGATACATGACATGACCTTTTCAATGAGTATTCGCATTGTCTTGAAGAACAAATTTGTGATGTGATAGGAAAAGTGACCACTGCAATGCATTAGTTCCCATTTTACTATTTCTTGGTAACGAAATCTTTGTAGTATATCATCGTCACGTGGATTTCCAAAGAATAGTGTTGGGAAACTCATTTCTTCTGCATATTTGTCTTTGAATATCCCAAGTGGTCGTTGTCCCTTAGCTGGTGCTATTTCAATAAGCTTGTCTTGTAAATCATGAATTTGTTTGAAGCTATGAATCCATGTACCAAGGTTTCAGTTGGCCTTTCACTTTCTGAAATGCTATCAGTTTCACTTTTGATATCAATGTTGTCATCATCGGATTTATTACCTTTATCATCCAATTCAAGTATATGATTCCAATTGCTATTAATGGAAATGTTTTCAGTTTTGTACAAATTTCGAGAACATAGTTCTTTAAGTGCTCTCATCACAATATGCACACGCACTTTTCCTGTTTGATATGCATTCTTGTATTCTAGTTTCCGTTTTAATGCAATAGCAATTGTGATTGTATTGTTTATGGATTGTGGCAATGCTTTTTGGACAATGTCCATTTGGACAGGTACATTGATTATTGAACTAGTTAAGCCCATTTGTGATTGCTTCTTCCCACATTGTCTTATTTTTGCAAAGGGAATTCTCAATGCAACAAGTCTTTCCTCAAGCTCTGAAATTCTTGTTACAGTTTGCAATGGCTTGTTACGTCTTATTTGTTCAGGTGTTACAAAGTGAGGCAACTTTGCATTCGCAAGTGCTGTTTTGCAAGATCCACAAATGATATTTAAATGTAATGTCTTCTGTTTTCTAGATATGTTTATGTACATTTTTTCTAATTCAAGTCCAATGCTTGAGATGTTCTTTTGAAATTGCAATGTCTTGCATATTGGACATTTGGTTTTTGGTGTGTCTTTGATTTGTCGTTTGTAAATTTCTATGGGAGTACTTTTTCGTGATGAGCAATTTTTATCTGCTATTTTATTTCTATTTTGTCCAATTTTATTTGGGTCATTTGTACGCATCATTTGTTTCAATTTGCGCAAGTTTATTCTATTGTTGGTGTTTTCGTGCATTTGTACTATTTTATGTTGCAAATTTCACCGATTTGTATTTTGATTTGATAGTAATGGTTCATAATGAATGTGTGATGTACTTGTTTCAAATGATAATATGTTGTACGTTTGGTTGAAATTTGTTTTTGATTGGTAGTAATTTACAATGGTTTTACTGGTAAATGACCATATTTGTATGTTTACATTAAATATGATTGATGTCCATTGGAAGCAAAATGATGTTCCCTCAACTCCTCCTTTTTCATATGGCATTGCCATATTAATTAGGTATTGTTGCGAGCCTGCAACCATTGTTTGACTTTGTATAGTTTCATTTGTTAAGTGTTTTTCTATACAATTCAATGCATTGTTTCTCCTAGCCATTAGTGCATTGCAAAAAGATTGGAAAATGTAGAGTCTGAGAGATTGTTCATCAAATTCAGGTGCTATTAAATGAAAAATTGCAGCAAAGATGCTATTAGCAAATTTCGACATAGTTGTTTTTGCTATATGAAATCCATGAATTTGCATTTCATGAACAACGGATTCATAATGGTTTTCAAGATATTTGCAAAGAGGTGACAAGGAATAATTTGGTACAAAGTTACATCTACATAATATTTTGTATAGTAGGGGTTCAAAATGTCCACTAATTGGATCTGTATCATGAAACAAAATGTTTAGTGGAATTGTATCTAGATCGTGGTTGAAGAAAAAATAGCTTGTTTTCATTGTTAGCGACCAGACTCCAATTGGTATGTTCAACCACTTTGATAGCCACCGTATGCAAAATGTGTCTCCCCATAGGCCTCTTTCAGATTGGAAATTTCTATTAGATGCAGAAAAACACATTCTACAAAGGTTTGTGTCAACATCGTGAATTCCATGAAGTTGATATAACATGACATGATCTAGTTCATATTGGTATGATTCTTTTGCCTCTGTGTCATCTCGCTGTAGACAATTGAGAAAATGGTCTATTATTCCATTGTGCAGTTCAATAGACGAGTAACGAAAGTGCAGAAGCACTTCAAATGCATTGAACAAACAATCTCCAGGAGTATATGCAAATTTTTGTAGTCTAAAGAGACTATGGTTCATTAAAACAATATCAATATTAGTATCTATGCGATGTTTTTTTGCTGGATGGTAGTTTTCAATGTCTATGATTTCGACCATTTTTTTCTATATATTTATTTTTCAGCTTTGCATGGTGATTTGTTTACTAAGTACTATGTATCTTAGATTTTTTTTCCTCAAAGATGAGAAGAGCTTCTATAATATTTTTTGGTTTATTGAATATATCTCTATGACAATGTTTACTAGCACAAAATACTAATTTTACTATTATATTGTATCTTTGATTTCAAAATAGTAAAATAAGAGAAGCAAAGTTGCAAGTAACTAGTTCCTATTTTGCATCTCTCTATATTTCAAAAGTATCACTGCAAAACAAAGAAGATGCAACGTTGATTATTGTCCCTGAAAACATGAATCTCACATACAAGCTATGTATTCTAGAAATAATTGACTTTTCTACACAATAGAAAGCATGAAACACAGATTCTATGTGTCTTGACTAGTAAAGCTAATCTTTCTAGTTGTAAGAAACATAGTTGTAATTACGAATATGTATGTACAGTTAGATACTTGAAGGCAACAATATGCTTCATACAAATAGCCGAACGTGAGAATTGACTTAGTTATTACAAAGCATTCATTCCTTATGCAAGTCCCAACTTTATCGTACCAAATCATGTACTTGCAATTCAATGTAGCAAATATTGGACAAGATAGGTCAACATAATATGGACTAATTCTATCATTATATTTTGAAAATTTGGCGGTTACACCACTTTTTGTGATAAGACAAAATATTCATTTCAATGACGAATAAATGTATTCTATGATGATTGCTAACAACCATACATTGTTCTATGGACATTAACAATGATGGTATATACAACAACAACATTTGGATCATCTGAAGTCGTATCTATATGACCTAGTATGACATCTAGATTTAAAGTATTGACTATTTGTTTTTTTCTTTTCTTTCCTTCGTGTTGATCTTTGACAACTGCTTATTATTTTTTTGCATATTAAAAAATGTACTACATACAACAACAACATTTGCACCATTTGAAGCTGCAGCTAAACCACTTCTTACAAGGTCTACATGCAAAGTATCCAACACTTGTTTTCTTCGTTGCTTTGTTTCTACGGTCTATTTTGATATTAGCGGTGTCTTCTTCTTCTATTAGTTGTTGTAGCGTCTTTGAAAGTTGCATGTCACTACATTCCATCGTTCCAAATTCATATATTCCATTCAATGCAACAAGTGGCACCTAACTTTGCTAAAACATCAAGAAAAAAACAACAAATTAACTATCCAAAGGTATCAATTGACTAAATAATAAGAGCAATACCAGAAGTTGAGACATAGTAACTTGTGCAGGATAATGTGAATAATAGATGACATAGAAAAATCTTGATTTATACTATATGAAATCTCTAAGATCCTATAATAATAACTTAGGGCATGGGACTAAGACTACCACCACCATAGGTCCATAGCAATATGACTAATGTGACTATTTGGGTACCTACTCTAATTTTCTATAAATCTCTAGACTATAGTGTAACAAGCACTATTCTCACTAAGCTATAACTACATAACCTATAAACTACCCTTGCCTTTGCATCTGTTCTATTTGCTACTTCTGTTTTGACTGCTCCTAGTATTGATTTTAGTCAATCAATTAAACTAATGACTCTTGTTAGGTGTCTTGTATTCTGGAAGCAATTGTTTAAAGATTAATTCTGACTAACTTTCAACTGAGGTGCTTGTATTTTCTTGCCTCCATAATATGCACAACATGCAATAATTTTTTGGAGGATACCAATGACCACAAAATAGCTTGAAATTTAATTTATTTCATAGAGTTTTGTTTTTGGGACTGTATTAACTACCCTTGGCTTTGCATCTATTCTATTAGCTACTTATGTTTTCATTGTTCCATTTTTTATCTCCAGTTTTTTGTGTTCCAATTGCTTTCTAAAATGGTGAACAATCAGTTGTGTCTTACAATAGTCACTATTTTGTAAAACCCTCTGTGAGAGGAAGACATTGTAATAGTAGTTTTTATTATTAAGGAATAGAAGTATTTATTTTCTCTCTCCTGTTGTCATCACTTTTAATATTTGTTTCAACTTTGCACGCCTTTGGATGTTATTTAACGTCTAGCAACTCTGTATTGGAGACCTTCAAATTTTGCATCATAAAGTCAAGGTCGAAGTGCTTCTAGATAGAAATGATAATAATCATGCTAATATGTTGTTCTATGAACAAGAACATAGTTTTTGAGCTGCTAACACCGAAGCTACAAATGAAGTGAAATTTGATTCAGAAAATGATGATGATAATAATCTACATTTTTTAATGAACGGATGCTTTAGTAAACAAAGTTGTTAATATTGCAAACGGATAAGCTTCTTCGAAGGAGGAGAACTCCCCCAATATCGAATATGATGAGATGTCGAAGTTGCATAATCTCAAATCAAATCCTTTTTCATGAACCGAAGCTACAAATGAAGTGGAATTTGATTTAGAAAATGATGATGATAATAATCTACATTTTTTAATGAATGGGGGCTTTAGTAAACAAAGTCGTTCCAAGGGAAATGACTTTGAATCCTCCGAGGCTGATACATATGGTATTCTCATGCTAGAGACCTAACAAAATTCTATTTTCTATGTTTTCTCTGTATGACATAATCTTGAGAAGTACTTTTAGGAACTTTGTAAATTTGTTAAAAAGAAACGATATTTGTAGGACGTACCAACTTTATCAAATTTGAATGGAATTGCAATTATCAATGTTCCATCCGCTATCATTTAAAAACACAGTGCATAATATGTAAATTGCAGGTAGAATATCATCCACTTTGCACTCAGAATCAAAGCAAGAAAGCGAATTTAATATATGTAATTACGTGAAAGAGTAAGAGAAATTATGCTTAGCAAACCTTGCAACCGGAGGCGCACAGTTCCAGCCTGACTTGTGAAAGCTTGCTTGCACAGTGTCGAGTCGCACGATAAATCTAGTTGCAGATGTGTTGAGTAGAATACAAAGATTTCGACAGTCAAGAACAGAAAATCTAAAGAGCAGAAATAAGATTTACAAAGCTTCAAGAAAAGTAACAACTGCAAAGTAGAAACTGGTACAACTGCGATAATTTTATGCTATTTAATTTTGAATTAATGGTTGTTGATATCAAGAGATCTACATGGGATGTCTGTGACATCGACTAGATCCTCCAACTCAGATCTGCACTTGCATAATGGATATGATAAATTACATATTCGATGCAGAAAACCTTATTGTTAATAATGATTCTATGTATAGTTAATAGCATTGAAATTTGACTTTTATTTTTTCATGATAATTTTCGCAGCAGTATAGGTGGACAGCTGCGAGCATTTGTACAATCAAGAAATGACCGATGAGAAATGTAGATTCGACATGGATTTACTTTAATGTAATCCTCGAAGCGAGAAGAGATAAATATGTAATTTGTGTTCTTTAATAAATTATTTAATGATATGGATACAATGGTTCTTAAAAGTATTTTCAACCCAGTAGAAAATATATTAATAACTAATTTATAATTTAATCAAAACTAAACAACTCCACATACCAAAATTGAATAATTTTGAACAGCAAGTCAAAACAATGTGGATGACATTACAAATTGAAATATTTAAATAAATTGAAATATTTATTCTACCCCATTTAATTCTCTATAATAATATTCAATGCCTACATAGTAACGTAACTGGAGGAATATATTGCTAATGAATAAGTTTTATGGGGTCTGATGCTTATTGCCATGCATGGGGTCACTCAACCAAATCTTTTCATGTAGGAGCATGTAGGTTTGATGTGGATTTACTTTAATGTAATCCTCGAATCAGACCAAGATAAATCTGTAATTTATGTTTTTTAATAAATTATTTAATGACCTGGATCCAATGGTTCTTAAAAGTGTTTTTAATAAAATTTCATAGGAAAGGCAAAAATATATTAATCACTATTTTTACTTTAATGAAGGCTAAACAACATCCCCAACCTAATTTTTTTTTTAAGCTTAATTTGTGATTTTAACAATGGTGTGAAACAAGTTAAATATTAATTACATTTAACCAATACCAATTACATAATAACAATACGAAATAAATTACTAATTAAATTAAACTAAGTAGCAAGTACTAAAAATAAAATTGAATATTTATTTAAAAAATATATATATAGTATAGAAGATGTATAAATATTATGCAAATTAAATTTATAAGAACTTCATCATATCTAAATATTATACAAAAAATTATTGATAATAATAATTTAAGTGGAAACTTATTTTAAAAAATCATTTATTATATTTATTTATCATAATTCACTAAATTTACATTAATAAAAAATATATAAATTAAGAGTATTTTACAATTGCAGTTCAATATTTAATAGTATAAAATAATAAATAAACATAATAATATAAAATAATAAATAAACAAACTATTAGCACAAATAATTTAAAGAGAAGTGGCAAATTAAACAAAATAAATATCTACTATATATATATATATTAAGTATTAAATTATAATTAACGTAAATAAAACTTATTTTTTTAACTATAATATACTTATAATTAGTTAATCTATGGTTGAGCATTTTAAACGTGATAGATTCCAATTTTAAAGTGCTATCCATATGTTCTATTTGCAACTTCTAATCATACAAGTAATAAAAGCTCCATGCATCACAATTTTATGTATGATGCATGGAGCTCATAATTATATTTCCATAATGAACCTCTTCCATTGGTCTAAAATTTTAATAAATTAAAATTTCTTTAACAATACAATGGGAAGCTCGAAATTCATATCTAAAAATTTTGGAACTAAGGCAATCATATACTAAAGGGTTTTTTTATATAATTTAATCAAACTTCTCGAAGTGTCTGCTATATCAAGAGAGTACCTATCACCATGTTTCTCATCTGATCTATAGGGAGAATCTCATGAACTGTAGTCTACCATCTTGCTAGTCATCTTTGACCTTATTCCTGCAAGTATACCATGTCATCTAAGCCAAAGCATAAACATAACCAACATACCTCAGTTTAGTTTAGGGGAGGATATCTCATATGCAAGATCAACCAGATTAACATGATACATGTATACTAATAATCATAATCAATGTACTAATATTATCTTAATTGATATCTAGTTACCATGCATGAAAATACCAACTGCATACTGTTAGAGTCGGTCCTTACAGCCCTCCGTCAGAGATCATTTCTCTAATTGCATTTCATGGTTTAGGTGTCTCATTCCACTCATTCATTTGCATTCCGTTAGGGGCATGCCATCGACTGATGGAAGGGTTTGGTTTTCCTGTTTCCCTCATGTTTGTACCTGCTGGGTTGGTCAAAATTTCTCCAAAATCATCAAAGTTCATTTCAAGTCATTTACAGTCATTGATGCCATTTTGGTCAAAAAGAGTCATTTTAGTTTTTAAGTCTAGGGTTCGGTCTTCTGAAATGTCAAATCATGCCCGCAGGCCATGAGGATGGTTTCCAATAAGTTGTCAGTTCAAAATTTTATCATCAAACATATTCAAGGACATTTCTTGTTCAAAACTCTGTTTTGAATAAGAAATTGTCAAATTTGTTTTTATAATAATATGTATCTTTCCACCATGAAAATTTCAAAGCAGACTCTGGTCCTCCTTTGCCAAGGATCAACACCAACAGCTCTACCAAAACATCAACCAATTTCATTGTTTCGAAGCTCAGAAAATCAGTGAGGAAACAAAGGACAAAAGTTGTATTAAGTGAAAAGTGCCAAAGGTGAAAAACATTACAAAATGGGTTTTGAAGAAGTAAAGATTAAAACCATGTCTATATGAGATATTTCACAAATCCATTCATTCATTTACATCAAAAGAGATCCAAAAATCCAAAGGAGAAGTCGAATTGAAGATTGGGAGAACAAACTGCGTTTTAGAAAGGCCGTGACTATGTGTGAAGATTGTGCGCGACGCATAGGAAAGAGGCGCGGCGCATAGAATAAAAGCAGCGCATTGAGCTGAAATTGATAGTGTATTTTTCCATAGGCGCGACGCACCCACAGAGCGTGGCGCACTGGGTGTGCGCGCGGCGCATTGAGCCATCAAGCCCGAAATTCATCAACGCTCTGCAATTTTTCAAAATCAAACAATTTTTCTTGCTCCAAGTAAGTGGAAACTCTTTGCTCATTGATTTGAAGACGTGCTTGGTGTGTTTGGGACCGAAGATCAAGAGTTTAATTGGTGAAAAAAAAACCCTACGTTTATACCAAAATCTGCTCCTAGGGTTATGTGTGAAGTTTGAAGATTGTGTTTTGGTGCTAAATTCTTGCCATTTGTCACCCTTTTCTTTGTATTCCATCACTGTTATCATATTGTTACCACAGTCCTGCTCCTATTCGTGTTGTTCCATATCCCTCATACCCCTTTGTTCCCATGTCAATGAATTTTCAAACCCTATCACTTGTTACCACTTCCCTTCATTGATAAGAATCTAAGTTTCCACAAGATCCAAGGACTACCTTTATATCTTTGATTTCACTTATATATTGTCATTTCATCAACTCTTGTTCTTAAAACTACCCCCCATCAATATCACCTATTCCCATATCATTTGTAAAGGTGCCTAATCTCAAAGTTTTCCAAAGCAGTGAGTAACTGTCTGTCCATCCCAAAGTCACTTGACAATCCATTGTATTCACTTTGACACTTCCTTGCAGCCTCTCATTTCATATGTGGCACACTTGGCATTGAAAAACAAACATATATTTATCATCATAGACTTGTCAAACACCTTGTTTTCAGCACCATGTCAGAGATAGATTCACCATATGAGTAGGGATATGAGTAAGACAGTGATTCATCTACCGAGCTTAATGTGCCGAGGAGATCTCATAAAAGTGGCAGGCATGTCAGGGAGGAGCCCACTTCTTTGGCACAATTGCAGGCCTGCCCGCTTGCAATGGATTGTTTTCAGCGTCAATCATGCTTCCAGTATTGTGAGATGATTTCCCAAACTCATTATCATCATGAGTTAGCTCACCTATTTGTCCTACATTTGCATAATGGTCATGTAAATCTTGCTGGAATGAACTTCACTTTGACACCAGAGACAATTTCTGAGGCGACTGGGATACCGAACATTGGTGAGGAGTGGAATAAGAGACAGCAGCTGGATAGAGCATATTATGAGCCTTACATCAGACCTGGATATTTGAGGCAGTTGAGCAGGGTATTTCCATTCCGATTTCTGCAGGAGTCTTACTCACCATTGATGAAACTCATCATCTGATACTTCAGCTGCGAGGGTAGATTCTCGCGCCTTTATGAATACCATATCAGACTTTTGATGCATTTCACGAGAGTGCGACTGATGAATATTCCATACTTCATGTGTTGGAATATAGAGCGGATGACTACCCTTGTGTAGAGGAAGACTCCGGAGCAGCAGCATAACAACATCTATCATTATGCGCTCATCAAAATCATTGTGGTACATCAGCTTGGTTTGCAGGGCATCACATGGGATGAGTTCATTTCACGTGACTTCTTTGCAGCCCCTGAGCCTCCTCCCGAGATTTTTCATGATGAGGCAGAGCCTTTGCATCAGTTTGAGATTCCTAAGACCGAGCCTATCAGTGCTCCAGTGTGTGTGACATATCAGAGAGGCCACAGAGCTTTATTTGCAGTAGCACGACGAGTACTATCTCCACCAGGGGTGGAAGGGGTCTCGTTATCTTCATCAGCAGCGCGAGTACTATCTCCACATGGCGTGGAAGGGGTCTCGCCTTCTACATCAGCACAGGTACAGGACAGAGGCAAGAAGCCTATGCACGATGAGGGCCCCTCGGGAGGCCAAGATACTGATTTTTTTTTTTATCGATGTTGATGCGAGCTCTCCTAGCTCGAAGCTAAAAGAGATCATCCAGGAACAAAAGGCTGAGATTGATACTTTGACCGCGAAGTTTCAGATATATCAGTGGGTGATATATTACTTGGAGCAGCGCAATCAACAACTGGAGGATCAGCAGACACTCATAGAGTTGCGGCAAATCCGTGAAGATCGTGCATTGGCCCGGAAGAGACCAGGTGACATGACACCATTTGAGCGAGAGACCTGCCTTACGCATGTCAACATTCATCTGGAGAAGCTCTTGGCGAAGGCCAATAGGGATAAAGACATGCTCATACATATGAAAAACCACTATTGGGCCCGCACACACATTTGCAAAGCAAAAATGAAGATCCTGAAGGCAAGGCTGAGAAAGGCACTGAAACGTCGGAAAAGGCCGGATCCACTCCGAATCTTGGCCGAAGCTTCCTTGGTTGAGCCTGAGACATGATGGGAGACCTTCACTCCAAATTTCATCAAATTTGGAGAATATTTTGTCATTTTGAAAATTTTGGTTGCAAAACAGGTTTTTCTGCCCGACGCGTCGCGCCACCCGACGTGCGCTTACGTTTGGGACATATTCTGGAGGAAAAATTTACATTTTTTGGTTTTTCATGATATATTATGTATGTTTAGGAATGGCCGAAGCATTTCATCAAGTTCTGGGCTGCCTAAAGGGCCAAAAACACCCCAAAAATGGCCTTTCTGCCACTTTTTGCACCAGCAGGAACCAGTCTTGGGAGATTGCAGTTTTTGAGGGGCAAATGACATCCAAATTGAACAATTCCACTTGAGTTGGATATCAGACATCCAGGGATTTCCAACGAGCTATCATGACCTCAATTTGGACTTCGGTAAGTGCCTCAAAAATAGGTCCAAAGTGGCGTGACGCATAGAGAATTTGAGCGCGGCGCATAGGGAAATTTTGCCTCATTTTCACTCTTCAGCTCAGAAATTCGCCCAGTTTTGTCTAGTTTACTTTTTCATGTAATGTTTGACCTAACATGATGTAATTTGAGGATTATGATGTAAATTTGGCATGTTTTTACTTGTTCTAGAGTATTCATTCACTAAAAAGTGAAAATTGAGTGAATGGATCAGTTTCCTAGCATATAGAGGCAAGTTGTTTGGCTGCCTAGATTTTAGCTCCATGTTTAGAATTGGTTGAAACAGCTCCTAGAAGGATGAGCTAGACCCCTAGAGGCATGGAAAAGGGTTAGGATGGTCTATATATTGTATTTTCTGAGACCTTTTCAGGGTTGGATACTCGGGAAAAGTTTGGCACCTCATTGTATATTCTTTTCAGATTTTGGCAAAGGAAAGACCAGAGTTTTGCAGCACTTGTTGGGATCCTTGTGGCTTCTGAGTTTTGATGATGTTTCTTCTCATGTTATTGTAAGTTTCATTAATTTTATATGTATGCCATCCTTCTCTATGCTTCTGAATTAAACAAATGAGTAATTGAGGTAGAATTCATTGATTTACTGGTGCTCTGCCTTAATCTTTTGTTTAGCTTTTTATGTTCTTCATTAGTTTGAAGAGGATCCTTGCACTCTCTTGCGCTCTTCAGCTCCTCAATAGTCTTTCTATCCATTAATTGAATCTAAGACATCAAAGCAATTGCCTACCCTGCCCCAACTTGAAATCTGCAAGAATTTGGCCTCATCCCCAAGCCCAAAAATTGTCTTTCCCCTTTTTCCAACAAAATCCCCAAAAAATCAAAATCAAACCTTCCTATTTGTTTATCTAGCCTAAGATCAGTTATTGTTTTAGTCATCTCAAGCTCCTTTGAATATTTTCATTGAGATTGACCCGGAGAGAGCCCTCTCCTGTCCTCGTAGGGCTAGCTACGAGGCTGAGCGTGGTTTGGTGTTGTCCTTCTTCTGCCTTATTTCAGCCTAAGGTGGATCTAGGCACTAACACATACCATGACCTCACACATGACAACTATAGCCATGAAAATGCATGCACACATCCACATGGACAACATACATTCACAATAAATGAATATTCAATCAACATGCATTCACGATGAACACATCTCGACAACAACATCATCACCAACTGCATTAAAGCACAACTGCAACAGTGGCCATTACCATGTGTACATAAAAATAATAGGCACAACAAACATGCATGCATGATAGTCATATTCTTCCCATCCAGTCTAAAATGTGAACCATGCTCTGATACCACTCTGTAACACCCTCCTCCCACATTTACCCAGACTAACCGGTCCACTGAGGTAAACATGTGACGAAGATTTACTATGATATGATTCAACTTCCCAAGTATAGTAAAGGAAGTGGAACCGACAAGACAAGACAAATCTAACCTTCCTCAAATGCTACAGGACATTCGGGTTCCAACCAACCTTTCCAGGTGCTCAACCCATGAGATAAATTACTATTTTGTTGAACTAAAGCCCCAGTCGCATTGATGACAAGCCCTCCACACAACTAAAATCCTCCATTCACATGCACAACAAGGAATCCATGCGACTGCAACATTTTTCAAACAGTTATGTGCCAACGACCCCGAATTATG
The DNA here is from genome assembly GCA_034641835.2 of Pinus albicaulis. NCBI lineage: Eukaryota > Viridiplantae > Streptophyta > Pinopsida > Pinales > Pinaceae > Pinus > Pinus albicaulis. The sequence continues at coordinate 707,417,830 of CM076575.1, read as the reverse complement.
AGCCACTTTATTAGGTTCAAGACTCACGTCACTACCAAGAACTTCATGAAACTTCCATAAACAATAAATAACATGATGAAAAGGCATCTAATGCAAAACTTGGACAAGGATATAATCTTTCAAGGCCTAGCCATGACAGACATTATGTCAAACACATCATGAACATGTAATCTACAAGTGATATAAACCATTAGGGGAATTTTGAGATCTAAAATGGGCCTCCTAAGGAAATTATACAATAAAAGTGGAAATAATAAAGTAATATTAAAATACATCATCAAATTTTAGAGGGAAAAAAGAAAAAAACGATTTTTCAACTTGTATTTTTAACTAATCTCCCTAAGGGTTTACTCAAATTTCAAGCGGTAACACTCATTGGATGCATAATTTGATTCCTCATCCAAGGAGTACCCATGTTCCATACTTTTGATGGACCTTGCTACATGAAAAATGAAAAATACACAAAAAAACGTGATTGCAATCACGTTTTTCATGTATTTCTCATTTGTCGTGTAGCAAGGTCCATCGAAAGTATGCAACATGGGTATTTATTAGATGAGGAATTCAATTTTTCATCCAGTGAGTAATCCTACTCAAAATTTGAATAAAACCTTAAGGAGATGAGTTGAAAAAATAGTTTTATTATTTTACTATTTTACTCCAAAAATGGTGAATCATCCCCCATCGTTGACAACATCATCTTGAATCCTATTGGTTCTTATAAAGTCTAATTTGGTTGTACAATTTTCTTAGGAGATCCATTTTAGAACTCAAAATTCCCCTAATGACATATGAGCATAGAGACTTCATACTTATCTCAGAATCATCAAGAAGGTTTGATGCCCTCTCATAATAGTAGCATTACCATCTATTAGGCCATGCATTCATTTTTCATTAATTTACTAAGAAAAACGTAATGAGATCCATGACTAAGATTTGTCATAAAACCATGCTTTTAACCAACATATAACCAATAGAATAAAAATGATAGAAGAATCATTAAGATCACATAATAACAAGCACATTACACATAATACAAAAGAGGAAAATTTCTCTTATTAACATAGTCAAAATGCAACCAGATCAGGAACTTCCACGTACCACCCGACCATAGATTAGGCTAGAACAAATATTTCCTTCAACCAGTCACCTTTGTGCCATATTCTAAGAATGAATGTAGGACTCACAACAAAACCAATAAAGGATTCCTCAAGCTTTACCACAATCCCACCAAGGGATTCCTAGGCCCAAACAAGAAACATAAACTAACGAGATTTACCACAATCCCACCATATAACAGTACATGGATCACTAGGCCTATACAAGCATGGATGCCTCTAGATGTCTCCACCTAAATCATGAGTAATTTGTCTATCTCTAGTCTCTATGATTTACCATATATCTTGCCATTCATCGATCGAGGATTCCTCGGCCTAATCGAGGGCATGCACATCTAGGATTTACCGTATTTCTTGTCATTCACCGGTCAAGGATTCCTAGGCCCACCGAGGTACACATAATCAAACTTTATTGCAATCCCACCTTCACCGGTCCATGGATTTCTAGGCCTTGTGTTATTCTCCCTAAACCACCCTACTAAGTTTTGAAACCATCCAACAATCCAACTCAACCAAGTAAAATAGAACCCCATCACATCATGGCTATCCGGAAATGGAAAGGAAAGGTTGAAAACCACTGTCACACCTGGAAAAACCCATGCCAATGATAGAAAGAGAACCAAATACACACTTTCATGCAAAATCTATCAAGGAAATCACACATGCAATACAATACCTGCAAGTAATCCCACTGTATTCAGTTGAACTTATTCTTCCTTATTTGATCTTTGCTTACCTTTGCCTTCTTTGTCCTTCCTTTTATTTTCTTGATCCATTTCTAGAATGCTCTAAGAAAAATCTAAGTATGCAAGAGTATGTGAGAGTAGAGAGAATAAAGAGAGATTTTAAATTGAACTGATAAAAGCTAACATTGACAAAAGATGTGAAGTGATCTTCAGAAGCATTTTTATCAGTGAGGCCTCTAATTTCTTCAATTTTCTATTATTTTCCTTCATTTTCCTCCTCACATGAAACATGTGACCTTTCACCTTCCTTTTCTCATATTTTCCATTATTTTCATAAACAAAATTCATATTAATGCTTCTTGCCTTTCCAAAGCCTTTGTCATTGTCTTTGCTAATTTCCCTTAGCTATAATAAACCAAATGAACACCCACTAGGATTTTTTTCTCAACATTCAGCTTGGAATACGTATCCCATGACCATGGTCTTATTTTTTCCTTTATTAACTTTATTACATGATTTTTTTAGCTTGGGGTTGTTACAATCTACATTGACTAATATAGGGGAACAACATCTCGGGTGATACCTTATTTTCCATAGATCCCTCAACCCCAGGAGCCCTCCATATAAATTTCTCACCCTGTGAGCTTAGACAGTGGGGAAGAGTTGGCTTGGTGTCCTTGAACAGTCCTGCTCTTTGTAGAACAAAAACATATAATCGTGCTCATATCTGGTACCAGCATAAACAACTCATTGAAGAGTTCAACCATAATATCTCAATAGAAACAGTGTCATGTTCATGCAGGACATCAAATCAAATATATATTAGAACAAATATATATCACAAAAGGATACCTTATTCATCCTCCCTCTCATGGAGGCAATAACCACAAGCCTAATCTTGTTTCTTACAACAAAATTGTCTCAATATATGAAGATATATAATTACCAACTATATATGGGATTATCTACCAATCAAATCCCACTCATTATTATCACAATGTATCACTATCACATCGATAACCTGCTCAATACAGCTCTCACAACTAGCCATGCTAGCAACACCGTACTCAACCTCAGTCGTGCATAATGCTATATAATTTCCATCCAAAATATCATGGTAGATATCATACTAAAGAAACACCCAGATGTGCTCATATTATCAATAATGATACTAAACAACATTAGTACATCCATGCAGTCACATATCATAGGAAGAATATCTTAGACTAAAAAATTGATCGCCCCATGAAAATATATCGAAGTGAGCTTAGCGACAACCCAATGTGTATGAATTGACTAAGAATTTGTGCAAAACAAACACACACACACACACACACACACACATATAGGAATAGGTGTTCACATGTAACATCAACGCTCCAATCAACTATCGGTTTCCAAGTAAATTTCAACAATATCTTCATAAATTATTGAAATTCAATCAATTTGTCCAAGTATTTTCATTTGGGTCCAAGTATTTGCATTTTAATGAGTGCATAGAGTTGGGTTACACTTTTTGGTAAGAGAAGGTTTGATCGATATTTAAGGCTCGATCAAATTTAAGGCTTAATTTATATTTAAGGCTCGATCAATATTTAAGGCTTGATTGAATTTGTCATTGAGCTTCCAAATTAACACACATGGGATGGGAAGACACTACAAGGTATTATTTCAGCGGAGGAGATATGTTACCATTTGTCTCTTTGTCATATGGTTTCCTTGGTGAAAAGCTGGTATCACAAATTTTGGTCTTGGAATATACCATTGAAACTAAAATGCTTCGGATGGCTGGTGTGGGTAAACAAGATTATTACTTGGGAGAATCTGGGAAAGAGGGGTTTCTATGAACCTTGCAAATGTCATATGTGTCAGGGTGATTTCAAGAATGTTTCACTTATTCATCAAATTTCCATTTTTTGTGGCCATTTGGGTTGGTGTTTTATAGTGACAAAACATTGATGTTGACTGGATATTCATCAATTGATGAATGCTTTATGAAATGGAAATCTAAATAGATGAAAGTCAAAACACTCCCTTTCTTTATATTTTGGGGAATCTAAAGATGCATGAATGCTTTCATTTTTAAAAATATTCGCTTAGATATTGACATAAATTGCAACAACATCTGATCATACATCAAGGAATATGAATTGGTGGCTAAAAAGGGGATGAACAAAAGTTTTCAACCTATAGATTGTTGGGGAAAATATCCTGTTGGTTTTTTTGATGGGGATACACAACAAAAGGTATGCAGTTGTGGAGCATATATCGTATTATCCTCAGGACAATATTATCGCTTTAGTTGGAATAGTGGTGTGGGAACAAGTTCCAGGGCAAAGATCATGACTGTTTGGAGATTTATATTTTGTGCTCGTTGGCTTTCTATTGAGACTTTATATGTGTTTGAGGACTCCAAAATCGCTATTGATTGGGTCAATTATAAGTCCTTATTTGACCCTCCTCTTCTAACTAACTCAATGGCCTTTTCAAAGAACTCACTTTTTCCCATATATACTGGAGCTTAACACTATTGTGGATGCCCAATTGAAAACAAGTTTATAATATCATATGGGCAAGACAAACTACTCGGCTTTTTGTTATAGCAGTTTACTTAGCTCTCACAAGATTTCTTATTCATAAGCACTTCTCTATATGTTGTTGATAGTTTTAATCTCATTTAAGAAGTTTGCTAAATTTATGCTTTGTTTTAATTGTTATATAGCAGGTTCATATAAGACAATTAATATTTTTTAATAAAAAGCTAAAAAAAAATATTATTATGCAAACCAGTTTTCTTAATATAAAATTTGTTAATTTTTCTTTCTTAAAAAAAATATAAATAAAGATGACAACCCAATAAATAATTTTATGAAGCATCTGCTTCAAATTATTTTTATGTTAATATATATATATATATATATGAATGAATAAATCATATTTATATTTATAATTATGTTACCAATTTCAAGGAAAACTAAAAATCAACAAACCTTTAATATTTGGGCTGAGCCATTTATTTTCTATTGCATGGCTGTGACTACTTTCAATAAAACTTACGCATATAGATTTCACTACACTAGACATCTTCGGGCTTTAACACGCATGGGATTTATTTGCCTGTTAAGATAAGCCTAAACATTTTATATAAATTTTATTAAATAGTTATTTATAAATTGATATGAATAAATAAATAATATTTCTAAAGCTATAGAATAAAACAAATGAGAATATTTTGAAATAGTACTGAATAAAACAAATAAGAATATTTTGAAATAAGTTAGAATAAAACAAATTTGACAACCTAACATTTCTCTATTCAATTTCTAATCTTATTTCTGGTACTCAATTGTTAATGAAATGTACTAATCCATAATGTTTCTTGTGCTTCAATTGTCAATGAAATATACTAATCTATCTCCTCTACACTGCACCGCATGATTTATTGACTTAAGAAATATATATCACAAAAGGATACCTTATTCATCCTCCCTCTCATGGAGGAAACAACCACAAGCCTAATCTTGTTTCTTACAACAACACTGTCTCAATATATGAAGATATATAATTCCCAACTATACATGGGATTATATACCAATAAAATGCCACTCATTATTATCACAATGTATCACTGTCACATTGATAACCTTCTCAAAAAATCTCTCATAACTAGCCATGCTAGCAACACCATACTCAACCTCAGTCATGATTAATGCTACAGATTTTCCATCCAACTAAACTAACGAGATTTACCACAATCCCACCATATAATAGTACATGGATCACTAGGCCTATACTAGCATGGATGCCTTCGGATCTCTCCACCTAAATCATGAGGAATTTGTTTGTATTTAGTCTCTATGATTTACCAAATATCCCATCATTCATCGGTTGAGGATTCCTAGGCCTAATCGAGGGCACGCACCTCTATGATTTACCATATATCTTTTCATTCGTCAGTTGAGGATTCCTAGGCCCACGAAGGTACACACAATCAAAATTTACTGCAATCCTACCTTCATCGGTCCATGGATTTCTAGGCCTTGTGTTCTTCTCCCTCAACCACCCTACTAAGTTTCGAAACCATCTAACAATCCAACTCAACCATGTAAAATAGAACGCCATCCCACCATGGCTATCTGGAAATGGAAACGAAAGTTTGTAAACCACTGTCACACCTGGAATACCCATGCCAATGATAGAAAGAGAACCAAATACACACTTTCATGCCAAATCTATCAAGGAAATCACACATGCAATAAAATACCTACAAGTAATCGCATTGTATCTAGTTGATCTTGTTCTTCCTTGTTTTATCTTTTCTTCCATTTTCCTTCTTTGTCCTTCCTTTTATTTTCTTGATCCAATGCTAGAATGCTCTAAGAAAACTCTAAGTATGCAAGGGTATGTGAGAGTAGAGAGAATAAAGAAATAGCTTAAAGTGAATTGATAAAAACTAACATTGACAAAAGATGTGAAGTGATATTCCAAAGAATTTTTATCAGTGAGGCCTCTAATTTCTTCAATTTTCTATTATTTTTTTTCATTTTCCTCCTCACATGCAACCTGTGACCTTTCACCTTCCTTTTCTCATATTTTCCATTATTTTCATAAATAAATTTCCAATTAATGCATCTTGCCTTTCCAAAGCCTTTGTCATTGTCTTTGCTAATTTCCTTAGCTATAATAAACCAAATGAACACCCACTAGGATTTTTTTCTCAACATTCAACTTGGAATACGTATCCCATGACCATGCTCTTATTTTTTCCTTTATTAACTTTATTACATGATTTTTTTAGCTTGGGGTTGTTATAATCTACATTGACTAATATAGGGGAACAACATCTCAGGTGATACCCCATTTTCCATAGATCCCTCAACCCCAGGAGCCCTCCATATAAATTCCTCACCTTGTGAGCTCAAGCAGGGGGGAAGAGTTGGCTCGGTGTCCTCGATTAATCCTGCTCTTTGTAGATAAAAAACATATAATCGTGCTCATACCTGGTACCAACCTAAACAACTCATTGAAGAGTTCAATCATAATGTCTCAATAGAAACAGTCTCATGTTCATGTAAGACATCAAATCAAATATATATTAGAACAAATATATATCACAAAAGGATACCTTATTCATCCTCCCTCTCACGGAGGCAACAACCACAAGCCTAATCTTGTTTCTTACAACAACGTTGTCTCAATATATGAAGATATATAATTCCCAACTATATATGGGATTATCTACCAATCAAATCCCACTCATTATTATCATAATGTATCACTGTCACATCGATAACCTGATCAAAACATCTCTCACAACTAGCCATGCTAGAAACACCATACTCAACCTCAGTCGTGCTTACTGCTACAGACTTTCCATCCAAAATATCATGGTAAATCTCATACTAAAGAAACACCCAGATGTGCTCATATTATCAATAATGATACCAAAAAACCTTAGTACATCCATGCAGTCACATATCATAGGAAGAATATCTTAGACTAAAAAATTGACCGTCCCATGCAAATATATCGAAGTGAGCTTAGCGACAACCCAATGTGTATGAATTGACTAAGATTCTATGAAAAACATACAAACACACATGCACACACGCTTAACTAGGTTTAACTAGGTTACTAGATTAACTAGGTTTTCTAGGTAAACCTAGGCTTACTAGGTTACAAGGTTGGTCTATGTTTTCTAGGTTTATAGGGTTTACTATATTTACTATATTGATATATCATGTTTACTAATGTTGATAAATTAGGATGATGAACATGTAACATTTACCATGTTTAATCTACTCACCATGGTTTACAAGGTTGACCTAGGTTTACTAGGTTTTTTATGTTGACCATGATTTACTAGGTTTATTAACTTTACTTCCTTGGCCTAGGTTTACTAGGATATATAGATTTGCTAGCTTGACTTAGGTTTACTAGGTTTTCCATATTGACCTAGATTTATTACATCTACTAAATTGACCTAGGTTTACTATATTCATATATCATGGTTACTAAGGTTGATATATCAATTTTATTAGGTTTATTAAGATCGATATATCAAGTTGATGGACATGTCCAATTTAATAGGTTGAGTAGTTTTACTTACTATGGTTTACTAATTTGACCATGGTTTATTAGGCTTACTAAGGTTGATATATAAGGTTTACTAGGTTTACTAAGGTTGATATATTGAACATGTAAGGTTGACTAGGTTAGCCATGGTTACTAGGCTTACTAGGTTGAACTAGGTTTCAAGGTTGGCTAGGTTTGCTAGGTTGAACTAGGTTTACTATATTTTCCTAAGTTCATGTGGCTTTACAAGGTTAACTAGGTTAACTAGGTTTACAAGGCTCACTAGGTTTACTTTGTTGATATATCATGTTTGTTAGGTTTATTAAGGTTGATATATCATGTTGATAAGCATATAACATCTACTTTATTTGCTAGGTTAACCTAGGTATACTACATTTAGGTTTATCTAAGTTTACTAGCTTAATCTCAATTTAACTAGGTTTACTATGTTGACATAGTTTTACATGGTTGGCTATAATTAACTATTGTTGACCATAGTTGATCATGGGCAACATGGTCAACCACGATAAAATATGAACAAGTGGTTTTCCATAGTCAACTATACATTGACCATAATAAACCCTCCTCAACCCTAAGCTTAACATATTTAACTGTAGTCAACTATAGTCAACCATGGTCAACTAATCCTCCCCACTCATGTGGACCATATGTCAACCACGATATACACATCTTCATGTATATCAAACACATTTATTAATTTGAATGGGATTAACTACTACCTTTTTTTAGTATTTCACCTTACAGAAATACAGTATATGTTGTTGTCCTAGAACATGAGGTCTTTAAGTTACCTGTTACCTTTTAGAGCCACTCCTACAAAGACTGAAAAAGGAGACAGATTAGGGGATGTGTTGGGATAGACTAGAAGCCAAAAACACACAAACAAGTAGCCTCAGATATGTTCATAAAAGCTACTTGAACATATGGGATATAACAGAGTTCTTATAAGCGACCTTAATAGCTATGCGTGGATGTTTAAAAAAATATAAACAAACAGAATCAAACGAACACTGTCTGGGATGTGTCCATTAAGATGATACCCTACTTAAACAAGGAGAAAATATTTAGTCACGATTAAAGCAATCTTTCTTAACTATATTGGCAAACACCTCAGATAATTCATTTCATGGTTTTAGATTACCTAGAAATTCGCTCGATGCAACTCCTGAGCAGCAATTCGTGGGTGCCAAATCAACAACAGAGCAGCAACAGCGCCACAAAAACTAACATAAATGAAAATCACAACAGAATCCCGCAGAAAACAGATTATGTAAACAAAGAAGCGCGAAAATGAGAAAAGTTCGCGGGTGATAAAGTTCGGCCGAACTAAAACTTCGGCCAAACTATTTTTGCCAGTTTTCCCATCTCCAGCCAAAAATATGTTTTCCCATGTCGTCAATATGCCATCAATCTAAACAGTAGAACAAGTTCGGCCTCGATTCTCACAAAAGTGTAACCCAAATTCACATTTTCACCCAAGGCTCAATCGATATTTAAGGCTCGGTCAAATTTAAGGCTCGATCAAGATTTAAGGCTCGATCAAATTTGTCTCTGAGCTTCCAAATTAACACATGTGGGATGGGAAGACACTACAAGGTATTATTTTCGAGGAGGAGATATATTACCATTTTTCTTTTTTTTCATATGGTTTCCTCCGAGAAAATGTTATATCAAAAAGTCTTGGAATATACCTTTGAAACTAAAATACTTCGGATGGCTCATGTGGCAAAACAAGATTATTACTTGGGAGAATTTGGGCAAGAGGGGTTTCTATGAACCTCGCAGATGTCATATGTGTAGGGGTGATTTCAAGAATGTTTCATTTATTCATCAAATTCCCATTTGTTGTGTCCATTTGGTTTGGTGTTTTACAGTGAAAAAACAATGATGATGGTTCGATATATTCATTAATTGATGAGTGCTCTATGAAATGGAAATCTAAATACATGACAGTTAAAACACTCCCCTTCATTATATTTTGGGGAATCTAAAGATGCATGAATGTTTTCATTTTTGAAAATATTCCCTTAGATTGACAGAAATTCCAACAACATCTGATCATACTTCAAGAAATATATATTGGTGGCTAAAAAGGGGATAAACAAAAGTTTTCAACCTATATATTTTTGGGGCAAATAACCTATTGGCCTTTTTGATGGGGATACACAACAAAAGGTGTGTATTTGTGGAGCATATATCATATTATTCTCAAGACAATTTTAGTTGGAATAGTGGTGCAGGGGCAAGTTCTAGGGCGGAGATCACGACTCTTTGGGGATTTCTATTATGTGCTTGTTAGCTTTATATCGAGACTCTATATGTGTCCGAGGAATCCAGAGTCGTTATTGAATTGGTCAATTATATGTCCTTATTTGATCCTCATCTTCTAACTAAATGGGTGGCCTTTTCAAAGAGCTCCCTTTTTCCCATGTATATAGGGAGCTTAACGTTATTGTGGATGCCCAATCGAAAAAGGTTTATCATATCATATGGGTGAGACAAGCTACTTTTATTTTTGTCATAGTAGTTTACATAACTAGTAATTTAATTAGCTCTGATGAGATTTCTTATTCATAAACACTTCTAAATATGTTGTTGATAGTTTTAATCTCACTTAAGAAATTTTCTAAATTTATATTTTGTTTTAATTATTAGATCTCAGGTTCATTTGGAACAATTCATATTTTTTTAATAGAAACCTGACATAAATATTATTATGTAAACCAATTTTCTTAATATTAAATTTTTTGATTTTTCTTTCTCGAAAGAAAAGAAAAGTAAAGATGACAACTATATGAATAATTTTCTGAAGCGTCTTCTAGTTATGTTAATAGATGTTTTGGATTATGTTTTATTTTTAAATTTTAAGTAAATATAAATATATATATATATATATATATATATATATATATAAAATTTATATTTATTTAAAATTATATTTTAAATGAAAATAAATCATATTTACATTTAAAACTATTCTACCAATTTCAGGAAAAACTAAAAATCCAAAAACGCTCAATATTTGGGTGAGGCCTTCTTTTATTTTCTAGATATTGCATGGATGTGACTACTTTTAATAAAGCTTGAACACATAGATTTCATTACACTGGACATTCGAACTTGCTCCTGGTGAGCGCCTTCGTCAGGATGTCAACATCCTGATCCTCCGTGGGAACATATGAAAGCATCATGATTCTCCGCTGAACACAATCTCTGATATGATGGTACCTGATGTCGATGTGTTTGGACCTATCATGAAATATTGGATTGGCCGAGAGTTTAATGCAACTCTGGTTATCACAGTAGATCACTGTAGGCTCCAAATGCAACCTGAACAATCCTGCGAGGATCTTCCTCATCCAAATAGCCTCGCATGCAGCCAAGCTAGCTGCCATGTACTCGGCCTCTACTGAACTGAGTGCCACGGATCTCTGCTTCTATTTGTGCCAGGAAGCATTGTCGACCCAAACTTTGAAAACTCCTCCGGATGTATCTTGGTCAGGTGGTCCTACCACCTTGTCTGCATCCCGATGTGGAAAAGCTTCGCTCCATCTCACAATGCGTACCGTAGACCATATCTGATATTGCCTTTAGACTAGGCAATACATGTACACCCGCCTTCCAAAAGAAGCTTGGTAGGCTGCGTATATCTTCAGAGCTGGTTATTTGCATAGCATATGTCGAGGTCGTGTATTGACCCGGATACATAGCGGCCCACCAACTGTCGATGGGCAGTGGCATCCACCAACCATTTGAGTAGCATCCTCCTTCCTCCGACCACCGGGAAGAGGAGTCTCAGCAACCTTGCAACTATGCATGTTGAACCTCTCTAGTATCTCCCAGGCATACTTACCCTGAGAAATAAACAGTCCTCCACTGCGCTGCCAAATCTCCAATCCCAGGAAATAATGAAGGCCCAAGTCATTCATCTCGAACTCTCTAGAAAGGTCCTCCTTGCATGAAAGTATCAACAGCTCATCACCCGTCAAAATCAGATCATCTACATACAGTACAATGATCAGCAGCTTCCCCTCCACCACAATCTGGTACAGGTTAGGATCCGCCTCACTCTTGGAAAATCCAAGCTCGGTGAAATAACTGTCAATCCGTGTGTACCAAGCACGAGGTGCTTGCTTCAGCCCGTACAGTGCTCTCTTGAGTCGGCACACATGCGACTCACTGCTGAAGATCTCAAAACCTTCAGGCTGCTCTATGTACACCTCCTCCTCAATGACTCCATTGAGGAACGCGGTCTTCACATCCATCTGATGAATGTGCCACCCCATCTGCGCTGAGAGAGCAAGGATCGTCCGTATGGAAGAGTACCTTGCGACAGGTGCAAAAGTCTCCTCATAATCGATCCCCTCGATCTGTGAGAAGCCACGGGTGACAAATCTCACCTTGTACTTCTCCACACTCCCGTCAGCCGCCTGCTTCACTTTGTAGATCCATCGCGAACCCACCACTGATTTCCCCTCCGGTCTTGGGACAATCTCCCATGCACTGTTCCGGACGATCGAATCATATTCTTCGATCATGGCATCAACCCATGCGGGTTCCTCCACAGCTTCCTCAAAAGAGGATGGCTCTGTCACAACACATTGACTCACAAGAGCCATGTATCCGATTATGCCGATCAGGTGTACCTACCATACTGCTTATTTTGCGTGGGGTGGTACAACCCGCTCTGCATCTTGAGCCGGTCGCTCAGCTTCTGTAGTGCGCTTGCGCCCTCTGATGGTTGGCGCTGCATGAGTGGTCTCTTCCACTCCATGAACTTCCTCTTGTGGCTGATCCACATCAGGAAGCTCCTCCTTAGGAACTAATAGCTCCTCATCTGCATGCAAGTGTGGCTCCCTCTCAGCCCGGACAACATGGCTTTCTCCTCCTGAAATTTGATATCCCTTCGCACAACAGTCTTGCGACTGTCTGGAAAATACACACGATAGTTGTGGGGCGTATCAGTGTACCCCACAAATATTCCAACCTCTGCGGTTGGATCCAGCTTCTTCCTGGCATCCTTCGTCACATGCAAGTAGACAGGTGAACCAAAAATCCTCAAATGGGAAATGTCAGGTCTCTTACCAGAAAACGCCTCCTCCGGTGTACTCATGCCAAGTACCTTGTGAGGACAACGGTTATGCACATACACTGTAGTATTGCATGCCTCAGCCCACACGAGTGAGGTGAGCCTTTGATCATGCAACATCGTGTTGGCACATGATCGTTGTTCTTAGCTCGGCCACCGTTACGCTATGGGTTATGGGGTGTGATGAGCTCTCTCGAATCCCATACGCATTGCAAAAGTCTTTGAATTCAGTAGAGATGAATTCACCACCATTGTCGCTCCTAAGAGCCTTCACATGCTTCCCAGATTCCTTCTCAACCAGCGCCTTGAATTCACAGAACTTTGAATATGTCTCGCTCTTCTTCTGCATGAAGAAGATCCAGCACTTCCGAGAGAAATCATCGACAAAGATCACGTAGTACTTGTGCTTTGCTGTCGAAGCTAGGAAGGACGAAAGGACCACACACGTACGTGTGCTCTGCCTCAAGGATCGTCGTGCGGCGCGACTATCCTTCTCGTGAAAGGTGGCTTTCACATACTTCCCTAAAGTACACCCCTTGCACTGATCTGACTGCGCAATAGTGCCCTTAGGAAGTCCAGTAGAAATCTGCTGCAGAATCTTCAAAGCTCCATGGTGAAGATGGCCCAATCTCCTGTGCCATAGTTCGCCCTCATCATCCGGGCTCACCACATCTCCAGCCTTGCATGCCATAGCTGCGCAGTCATCTACCTGCAACTGATAAAGGTTCTCAGTTCGAACCCCTATCTTCCGGGTTTCTCCAGTAGTCTTACTGCGCAGGAAAGCCTTTCCTTCGTTGAAGACCACATCATACCCCTTGTCTTCCAACATCGCCACAGAGATCAGATTCTTCTTCAATCCTGGAACATGCATCACTTCCTTCAATACGAAGGGTTTACCAGACTCCCTCTGAAAGGAAATGGTACCGATACCGGTCGCACTGTATCTATCATCATCGCCCATCTCGATGTGCACTCCAAGATCTTTCTCATCCAGATCACAGCAGGTCTCGATCTCGGTCATGAAATGGCCCACCCTTTGTCAAGGGCAAGCGATCCCACCACACTTGAAGACCAAGGATGTGATCGGTGAAAAATGATTCGGGTGAGGAAGCCAATGCCTCTCCCGGCTATATGAGATCCGGCTGACCTTCTTATTTTTCTTCTTTTGCGGACAATTTGTGGCATAGTGTCTGTGCTGGTGACAGTGAAAACACTTCACCTTGGACATGTCTTGCTTCTTGCCTTTCGCACCAGACTGAGAAGCCTTCTTGCTCTTCCCCTTCTTTGCTTTGGCAGTCAAAGCGCATTTTTCTTCATCAGATACCTTAGATGAAGATCCATCTCTGGTAGTCCTCCTTATCTCCTCCTGCATGAGATCCGCCCAAAGGCGCTCCCATCCCGACAACTTACCATTGAAACTATCTTGATATGAATGCCAAGCCTTCGAAAGACCAAGGAGAGCCAGGTCCACCCCCACACTTCCCATCTCATCTCTGCATTGAGTGAACTTCGTGAGGTATTTGGCAATACTGTCGCCTTTCTCCATCTTGATGTTTCTGAGCTTATCCTTGAGCGCCAGCTTCATTTGGTTGCTCTTACTCTGGAATAGATCTGTCAACGCTTTCCACATTAAATATGGAGAAGCTTTTCCATGCAGGCTGGATACAATGTGATCCTTTACACCCTCCAACAGAATCCTTCGACATTTTGCCATCTTATTTTGCCAAGCTTCGACTTCAGCAGGATCAGTGGGCTTTTGGACATCTGTATCTACGAACTCCTTCAGTCCATTATCTTCTAATACTGCCTCCATGCGATCCTTCCATGCAACATAATTCGAACTGCCTTCAAGAGCATATTCAAGTCGCAAACCGTTGAAAGACATTTTCAACTCTGGCACCAAGAAAACAAAACTGCTGCAAAATTCGAATTCCACTTCAAAGCTCAACCGCTCTAGATCTGTGAGAACAAATTATTTCTAGCACAGAGATTGACTGCAAGGGGAATTTACTGGATATATCACCTTTCAAAGGAAAGGATGGATACAGAGGCTACCTGGCCCGCATGCAGACTCTATCTACCGAAATGAGTTTGTAATCACTGTGATGATCAATCTCTGCTCCGATAATTAATCTAGCTCCGATACCATGTAGAAATTTGCTGAATAATGATATTTATCCACCGAGATTATCCTGATCACATATCAATTCGAATTCATATGCAACACATAATCTCTTCCACTCAGATCATCACACATGCGGAAATAAAACAAGCGATATGCGATCAAAAGATCATCAAAACATCACACACATTACACAGTATGTATGGGGAAAGCTTATAGCTGAAAAACCCTCAGCTATTGTGTATATTATAATGGAGATAACATGTAACAAACTCAGTACAATACTCCTCTCAAGTACTCAGTACTATCTCATATAAGTTACACACAAACTAGCTTGGTTTTGAACAAGTCACAGGTTCAAAACACATCCACTAATTGCATGCCTCTATTGCGCAATCAAGGCTGGTCTAATGAGAGATCCAAGGTTCGAATCTCCTTGGCTTGACAGCGCAATCATCATGGGAAATTGCCTCCAAGTGTGGTGAAAATATCATGCACAACTGATGTCACAACTGATAGCTGTACTCACCCTTTCATCTACCTCTTTCACTGGTCTCCACTAAACTGTCCATGCACTGTAGTGAACTGATGTGTTCTTGAGTTGAATAATGAGTTAATAATTAGTGAATTAAATAATATTTAATTCACTCCACTCAATACTAGTTGATTAGCTAGTTAAACTAGTCACAACTAGTTCAACTAAGTTAAACTGAACACAACTCCACCAACTGTCTCATCAACTCCACCAAACTTTGCCACTGAAGTCCTAACTGAAGTCAACCATGCATGAGCTCACCAAACCCTAGGAATAGCGTAATTCCTGCAATGGATGCATGAGCCACTTACGTAGCTCGGCCCGAAGTCTCAAGAGTAGAAAGCTGAAGTTTATAGTCCAAATATTATTAAGGGTAAATAATATTTTGACTTTTCTATTTTTAGCCTGGCAGTCTAAAAATAGACTTCAACCTGAATGTCTAAAAATAGAGGTCCATCTATTTTTACCAACTCGACCAATCAGCCAAGAATAGCATACTGCAACTCCTGGACCATGCTCCATATGTCTAAAAATAGACTTTGCGCCAAAAATAGCCTGCGGGCCCACTTAGTGAAGGCGACTTCATTTCACTAAGCTCCATCATCTTGCTGCATTTTCAACAATTAGAGGGTGTATCCACCTATATGGTGATAAGTGGTTGATGTCTTCATGAGAGCTATAAAATTCTATATTGTCTATTATGTGCTTATATAGAGGAAAAACATTGCTGAGTATAAAAACAAGATTACACATCCTAATAGATAACTAGAGGGTGTATTCACCTATATGGTGATAAGTGGTTGATGTCTTCATGAGAGCTAGAAAATTCTATATCTTCCACTACTTTTTCTAGCTTTGTCACTTTTGTATCCAACTCCCTAGCCTATTTTTGGGTCTCACCTTAAAAAAGCAACATTTACTGTTGTCTCTCTATTATCTCTACTAGCACGCTATCGATTATTGTTTGAAGTTACTAGTAAACATCTAGGTTTACATATATTTTGTTTTCCTAATTTCCCTCTTACTTTAAAACCTATTCATTTGAGACAAACCTTTGTTCAATTTGTGTTTCCTCCCTTTTAACATTTTTGATCTCCTATTGGATAAATGGGGGGTCCTGGGTCTGATAAATTTTTGTTGAATTCTCTGCTACACTTGAGATGAAGAGGGACCATATCCATTGAGACAATACCTTCTACAAGCTCCCCTACCTCTAGCCATGTCACCAAACTATGTAGTAGCTAAGGTAGAGGAGATACGTTAGAGAGCGTGAGGACCCTCTAACAAGAAATAAAATAGTCATTGAGAGGAGTAGAAAACACTTTGACCAATGCTATAAGAGTTTCTGAGACATAGCAATGGGAGGAATCAAGAGACAACCATGTAAGACAATTCTAGAAGCCACAAACTTCCTACTGGTACTGAAGAAATAAGATACAAAGGAGAAGAAAGTAGCATCGAGGATGTAGAATCCAATAGCAAGGATCTAGAGAAACTATAAGAGTTGACACATTCTTTGGGATCAAAGTACAGAATTAACCAAAAGTCAAAATAGGAGCAACCAAGGCCAAGCTAGAGAGAGGAGGCCACGAATGATGTGATAACTAGAGAACAATTGCTCAAACAAGAAATGAATTACTATTATCTGACCATAGAATTGTGAGAGGATCCCAAAGTAGAAACCACAACTCGTAGTGCCATCACCAAATCACTAGAGTTAACACAATAATGGAAGCATTTGATGAGAAGGAATGGAAAATTTCATGAAATTCAAATCTTCCCAGAACAAAGTACTATCACTCCATGTCCCTCTAGATATAATGATGTAACTAGCTCTCGACATGATTTGTGGGTTTAATATCACCCAATTGAGCTTCTTCCTTCCCTCCCTATTCGCCTTTGTAATTCGCCCTCTGTTACATCGCTAGTTTCCCTCATTTCCTCCTTTTTCTATGATGACGATGAATAAAACTCACATTAATCTCATTGATTGCTAGGTTATTAAATCCCCCATTCCTAGATATCCTACATGGTGACTCTCTATATTCATAAATGTCACCACCCTTTGATCAACAATCATGCGAAATTTTATAAATTATATTAATAGGTTATAATATTTATTAAACTATATTAAAATAATAATTCTATATTGAAAAAAGTTATGTTAAATCACTATTAATAATATCCCTAAAATATTAAGTCAATATTTTTTTATTTACATTTGTATAAAAAAAAATCTGAAGATTAACATAGATAATTTTACCAAGGACATAAATAATAAATATCATTATTACATCAATATGTGTGTCTATTTTGGAATGGAGCTTGCGGAATTTTAATTTAAATATCAATAACTGTTAGATGGATGGTATGGATTTAACCTCCATAGAATATTCATAATATTATACACAAATCAATGGTTGAAAATTTTCTCCAAAGTAGTTATGTCATTTTACCATTTTAATTAAATTGATTAGTTTAAAAAAATGTCATATGAACAAGTATCATAAGAAGTGAGTTATGGCTTTTTGGGAATGTGGTATTGATAATCCATGGTATTGCTCTATTATAATGTCCCTTATTATTAAATTAATAAGTAATAATGATGATAATAATAATATAATAAACAATAAAATTGAGAATATAAATAAATAAAATAATAATAAATAATAAAATAAAGCTCTAAATAAAAAAATAAAAGAAACTAAATAGTAAGAGTAAATTCAATTTTAATAAAAAGCAAAAGAATAAAATAAGTGACTGTTAATTATAGAAAAAATTGAGTTAAGAAAAACTTAAGACAAATAAATAGGAATTTGCATGATGACACGCCAATTATGTGCATGACGATTATCTTTTGATTTTTGGAACAATTGATTCTATTTAATGTATTAAATGAGGGTGTTGCATTATTATTTACATAGAATAATCCTAAGAGAGAACGATTAGTGGCTAAGCTAGTTCATTGAGGGTTCGGAGGTGGCCAGGTGTAGAAAGAATTAGCGCAATTGAACGAATAATCGTTCTCAAAGTATTGGTTGTGATCAACTAAATCTTAATAGCACAACACTTCTCAAATTTCAAATAAGCTAATTCTTCATTCTATAAATAAGTTCCTTATCTCTCATGATTTTTATAAATTATGTACTAACAATATGATTTTTTTTAATAATTAATGATTTTAATTTATGTAAGTAATTTGCATGTTTTATTTTTGAGCCATTATACATCATACTCTTGTGACCTATGAACTCCATGTTTCTATTGGAACTCTAAAGACTTACAAGACTTTGTACAACTATATATATGGCTCATATAAATTCTTTGTTAAAAAAATTATATGATTATCGAATTGATGTTCCTAATACCTATTATGTAGTAGTACATTCTAAAATATACATAAAATCTATAAATTTATTACTTTTAATACTATATCCCACATAAAAATAATATTAATAAAAATATTTCATTAAACTCCTAAAGAGACTAAACTTTTAACTCAAAAAAACTTAAAAAAAATAAAATAAAATTCTATAATAAAATGTTCAATTAAATCACCAAACCAATTTAAAAATACCCTTGTGACATAATAATAATGTTGTATTTATTCTTATTAATTTTTAATACCTTATTGTATTGAGGCATAATATCAAATAAGAATGATATGATTTTTAAATTCATATCTTAATTATTGTTAGTTATCATTAATAAACATCTTTTAAATTTGGAATTTTTATAAACATGAAGTAAAAGGAATACAATTATATGATTGTATGTCCTAGTGAACCAATAATATCAATTTTATAATTCTTATGAAATTCATGCATTATTTGAAATATTGATTCAGGTGGATATTGGTGACATTGTATGTCTCACTGAACCAATAATATCCATTCTATAATTCTTATGAAATTGATGCATTATTTGAAATATTGATCCAGGTGGATATTAGTGGCCACTCGCATATTCCACTTGGACTCCCACAATTGTTTCTTTCAGTTTTTTAGATTCCTTAATTGCAGCACAATTTAAGTTTTTGGGTCCTGGACTTGGAGCCGTTTTGAGGCCCTAAATGATGTTTTTTTTTGGAAAATGGGAAAATGTGAGTCATTAACACAAACTTTTAGTCAAAAGTTGTAGCCCTTACTACATTTAGGTTTATCTAGGTTTACTAGCCTGATCTCAATTTAACTAGATTTACTATGTTGCAATAGGTTTACATGGTTAGCTATGGTGAACTATTGTTTACGATTGTTGACCATGGGCAACATGACCGTGATCAAATATGACCATAATAAACCCTCCTCAACCATAAGGTTAACATATCTAGGACCATAATAAACCCTCCTCAACCCTAAGTTTAACATATTTAGCCATAGTCAACTATAGTTAACAATGGTCAACTAATCCTCTGTAAGCATGTCGACCATATGTGTGTCAACCAAGATATACACAACTTCATGTATATAAACCACATTTATTAATTTGATTGAGATTATTTCAATGATTAATAGTATAGTTGATTAATAAAGTTTAATAATAATTAATAACTTTATAATAATATTTGTAACTTCCTAATAATACATTAACCTATACAATAACACATTAATAATACATGATAAAGTAAGTATCAATTTATACATTAACAGATTAATCTATACATTAATATATTAAATCTATACATTCTAAATGGTGGAAAAGATGCTTATTCTTGTGTTTCAACTACTTTATTGATATGGTTGTGTTAGTCTTTACATAATTTGTATAAAAAAATCTATTTACAAATACAATACATATACTCATTTCCTTGAAAAATGTGCATCATATTTTTGGCATAACAATATGCATATGATATTTATGTTAGCATATGAGATTCTATACAAATGTGGGTTTTTTTTAATTAAAATATGCTAATATAATTTTAATAAAGTTGTGATTTGTTGTTATTTAGAATCTACTTTTTTTTAATGTATAAATAGATTCAACGCTCTCAAAGATTAATTAAAGACTCACATTATGCAAACTAGATAACTCACATTTATGATTCAACAAAATCCAATTATATTTTAAACAAAATTGAGTAAAAAATAACAAAAAAACTGAAACTTACAAAAAATAGATTCTAAAATAATATCTTCTCATCTATAATCATATAATTAAATGACCAATTAATAAAGAAACATAGGTATCAAAACGATTACATTTTATATTACCAAAATTAAAATATATAATAATTTTTAATAAATATATTATTATGAAAAATAATTTAGTATAAACATAATTAGATATAATTTTTGGGATTCAAGTGGTTTAAGAAAGTCATTAATCTATGACCATTTAGTGTTAATCATCACTTCCAAGACTTGCACAGGGTAACCATGAAGGCCACCCATTCGCTCAAGTCTACTTAACTATGGAGTTTTCCCCGCAATCAACCTCACTTAACTTGCTACCTCATTTGCAAAACCTTAACCAATATTATGCCTCATAAACCATTCAAATAAAACTCCTTTTACTCTTTATTTATATATATATATATATATATATATATATATATATAATTCACCTTCTATCCTTAATATTTCTTAATGTAATGAAACTGAAAAATATCATTCACCTTCTATCATTAATATTTCTTAATGAGAGAGACACTGAAACAAGGACAAATCCGTACAACGAAAATTCCTTATAATAAAATAATAATAATGTTCACCTTACATTCTTGAAAACATCGAACCGAAACTCATGGTTTTTTTTAGTGTGCTCTTATTATACAGCCTGCATGCATGCAAGATTACTTAAAGAGCGAATCAAGAAATCAAGCTCCTTTGCGAATGAGAATGGCAACAGCCACGTCGAGTTTATCGGGGACGAACTCTTCATATTTAGCAGCGGCCCTCTTTGCAATCCTTATGAAAATTTCATCCACAAGATGCTCAGCCGACCCCAAGTGACTTCCCACAATATTCTCAAACACGGCTCTGTAAAAGTTACCTACTATTCTACCAAACTTCTCCTCTTCCCCTTCTCTAACCTCCGACAATGGATGCGAAGGAAAACCAGCGAGAAGCCTCATGTTCTCTATTTCGAAGGAATGTTCCGCCTCCACGATGCTCTGTAGCTCCTCCACACTTGGACCGTAGAAAGGAAGGTTAAAGGAGTCCAGTTTCTCCTCATCAATCGAACCCTTCCAGTCAAAATCAAACAAATATATTTGATTTATTGGGATCGTGGATCGAAATAATTATTATTCTCCCTTACCCAAATTCAAATTTGTTATTTTTTATTATTATTCAGATTTCAATTTAAATATCAGATTAATCTAAAATAAAATAAAACAACTTTGTTGCACTCTTAAGTAAATCAATCTATAATGACTTTGCTAGTCACCCCACTGCCCAAATAAATTTCATATTTAATAATATTCAAATGTAATTTTAACATATTATATATATCAACTTATCTATTTTACCTGGTTCAGTAGCTCCTGAAATGCTGCTTCCAAGTGACCAGCATAACATCCTAACCCGCCTTGTTGCTTTATGTCGCCAGAATTACGAGCCGGGAGCGCTACGAACATGCATCCTCCGGGAACAATTTCCTGTGCTCGGGCTTCTAAAAATGATGCGAAGTCTTGTCTGAATTGGTTGAGATACGCATCGGCCACTGTATCGCTGGATATATAGACATGACCGTCGTTCCAAGCAACAGAATTTCTGTTTTCAACGCTAGAAGGAACCTGAATTTTAAATCCATTTGTATGTCATCTTTAATCACATGAATAAATTTGATCACAGCACAAATAAATTTGGTCCATTAGTGTGTCTATTTTTTGGTGAAAATAAAAACAACCATCTGAAAATCTCTGTTATAACGATAGATAACCAGAACTGCTGTATAATCTATTACCAAATAAAATAAAAGTAAAACTACATATATAAAAGAGCTGATATAAAAACGGAAACAGATAAAAGGATGATTTAGATTTTAACAGTTGTTTTAAAAGTCGTAGCAGAAAGTCTAAATATCTGGTGTTTCTAGAAGGGTATCTTCTGGAACCTAACAATCTGGAAAAAATAAATGTATAATCTCTCTTGACCCTTAGATTCGGGAATATCCCCAAATCTGCAATCAATAGATAAATCTGATAAATTTGTGAGAGTATTAATAGAATCTGTCAAATGGACGTGTATTTCACTCACTTGAGAGAGCCAGTGCAGGCTGATGGATCATGGAGGAGTGGCAGAAATGGAGAGTTTTGCGTGGGAAAAGGCGTCCGTGATGCGATCCCGACACCGCTGATGCGAAGTAACTTCTAGTCGCAGGAGGCTTGCCTTCATTGTGCGCCGCTGCTGTTATTACATCTGCGCCGCTTTTCAGTGGAGGCAACGTCCGAAATAATGTATTGAAATCATTTGACGGGAGATCGGCGAAGTACACCTGGAATTCCGGCACTTCCATGGAATGCTGAATGAATGTTAATTTCACAGCATTGACGATGGTGTCTACTGCGACAAGAGTATTCATCCCCGTTGCGCACCCCAAATCTGCAACACGAAATACGTTATCAGCGACCTCCCTCATTTCCATGACAGATGTCGCGTTCTTGTAGATCGAATGCTCCAGAACTGGCTTCATGGCCATAATCACATTTAACTGCACAAGTATCAAGTGGACTTGATTAGTAGTTGTTGTAGTTTTTTTCAGGAATGAGTACAGTTTATTTAATAAATTTTTATGGGTGATTTTGTAAATACATATTTTTCCTAGCGAGAAAAAAAAAACATTTTTGTATTAAAAAAAAACTTGTTATATTTATTTAAGGTATTAATTTTGTAAAACTTGCAATAGTATTTAGACAGACCAACTAGTTCAGAAATAGCATCTAGACTAAGTAGTTCAGAAAACATGTATATCAGAAAGAAATGAAAAACAAACCTTACCCAACAGTTATGAGCCACATTGATACAGAAAATGACGGTATATGACAACAAAGAAAATTGGAATAGACAAAGACACCAAAAAACAACAGAATAAGAAAAAGTCTGAACATCAAGCAAAAATGAAGTGTTAGACACAGGGTTGAACTCTGCGTAACACAATCAAAATGTACATACCCAAGAAATACCAAAGACCCACCGTTGAAGAGCCTATCTGTTGAAGTGTGCTGCTCCCAGAAAATATGAGAAAGAAAAAAATGAAAATATATTTGGAATAATATCTAAACATATCAACTAGTTCAAAAATAACATCTATACAGATCAACTAGTTCAGAAAACATGTATATCGGATAGAAATGAAGAAAAGACATTACCCAGCAGTTATGAGCCACATTGATATAGAAAATGACGGTATATGACAACAAAGAAAAGTAGAAAAGACAGAGGCCCCAGAAAATAACACAACAGAACAAGGAAAAGGAAAAGTCTAAACATCAAGCAAAAATAATGTGTTTAGAACAAGACACGGCTAAACCCTGCATAAGACAATCAAAATATATATACCCAAGAAGTACGGAAAACCCATGCTTAAAAAACCTATTTACTAAAGTATTATGCTCCCTGAAAATATGAAAGAATAAGAAAGAAGAAAAAAAAATCCCTAGAAATTTGCTCCATCCAATTACTCAAAAATGTAATGTAAATACAGTTACCACTATATAAAACAACTATTTCATATATGTTATAAGTGCTAGGTTACAAGGTGTACTTCGAGACTTGAACCCAAACACAAATGTGTGCGATACCATTAAAACTAAATTTTAATTTCTTAGACAAAGTGAATTAGTCCATTAATATTTCGAATGACGAGATATGCGAACTCAGAGCTATGGAATGAAATTACCTGGACGGATGAATTGTATCCATAGATCGAATCCCCGTTTCCACCCTTCATGCAGAGCACATTTTGCAGGCGTTTCATGGCCTCCATTGGATAGACAACCCAAAGGGCTCGGCGATTATTTCTCGACACTGAAAGCAGCTGAATGCATGTGAATACTTATAGCACCCCAGGAGAGTCCTGAATCGGTGATATCAGCATATGTGATCTGAGCCACAAGATTCGAACATAAAACGTCATTTAAAAATAAAAATATCTGCAACACTGCATATAAATGAATTAGTCCAGTCCATTGAAAATTGGAGCAAAAGAAACCTTCTTATTTTACTAGATTGATTTTGAAAACTTTTCCAATTAGACGGTTGATTTTGAAAATATTTTTAGATATTTTAAATTGAAAATTAATTGAAATAGATTTAATATAATATTATTTGATGTGTAAAATTTATTAAAATTAATCATAGTCTCATATAATTTTCCTTAACTATTTCATTTATTTATTATATATACATAAGATAAATCCATGCGTGTTAAAGTCGAACATGTCCAATGTAGTGAAATCGATGTGATCAAAATCTGTTAAAAGTATTCACACCCACGCAATATAAAGGCCCAGCCTAATTAATTGAGTCATTTCGCCTTGGATGGTGATTGGGAGTGCTGACTCATCGTCGCTGTTCTCCAACTGTTTGGACAAAGAAGTGATTGGAAGTGCTGACTCATCGTCGCTGTTCTCCCACTGTTTTAACTACATATAATATAACATAGTTGATATTAAGTAAATCTTCCTTTATTAATAAACAATTGCAACCACATAAACTTGAAAAATGCAATTAACCTTTTTTTTTTTTAAATATTACATTTTTAAAAGATTTTTTTTTTTAAAGATTACTTTTTTCCTTAAGATATTAAAATATTTTGACATTAAAATAATTATTTTAGTTAATATGAATATTTAAATAGTTTATAATATTTTGACATTAAAATAATTATTTTAGTTAATATGAATATTTAAATAGTTTATTTAAGTTATGTAGTCAAATATTTTAAAAAATATAAAAATTATGCATTTTCTCAAAAGTGAAAATATAAGAGTTTTTCTATTTTTAATTACTTAATCTCTTTCTAAAGTTGGTATAAAATTATGTTAAATGATGATGAGGCATGTTGTTATAGCCCTCATCACAGATTCAATTCCCTTCTTGATCGGGGTGATGTATCTAGACATGGACATGTTGATGAAGATAGAGTAAAAAACAACATTTTTGTTAAACCGACCTTTCAAACCATCTACGGAGGTTTTATATTGCTTTTAATTAAAACTATTCAAACATGTATATTAAAATGGGCATTGTCTTTTATATGGATAATATTTTATTTTTATTTTATAAAGGACAAGTATCAATTCTAGGTTGAGCACAAAAGTAATTACACATCTCTCTCATATTGAGTTGTAGAATGTGTCTCTCAACACTGATAAGAAATGCAGAAGACAAAAGTTTAGACAAACACACGGGAGCTCACAGGTGCAGATCACCAGGAGCTCCCACCAGCAAATGCATTCGCTTGGCATTCTTCATTAAGCATCAAGAATTAAATAGATACATAGGCAAAACAGATTCCTAATTAATAGGAACTGAATGTCAAATAAAGAGCAAATCATAACTACGTAACCTATTCTCCATTAATTTCTAACACCCCCCCTTAATGGAGAAAGGGATTTTTAAACACACCTAAACTATCCCTAAACAAATCAAACTTCAGTCTTCCTAGTGGCTTAGTGAATATATCAGCCATGTTATCACAAGAATTACAATAGTCTACAGAAATCTCTTTGGACTGCACTTTCTCCCTAACAAAATGAAATTGAGTGTCTATGTGCTTAGTGTTTTTATGAAACACATGATTGTAAGCCAATTTGATGGAACTTTGATTGTCACAATTGATGATCATAGCTTCTGTCTGTTCTTCCCCTGCATCTTGGAGAAGTCTACGCAACCAAACTGCCTCACATGTCGCTGCACACATAGCTTGATATTCAACTTCTGCCGAGGATAAAGCAACAGTATGCTGCTTCTTGCTGCACCAAGAGATGACCCCGGAACCAATGTTGAAGGCGTAACCTGTAATTGATCTTCTGTCATCTAGATTTCCCGCCCAATCAGAGTCTGTATAACCTGTCAACTTAACATCAAATGAGTCAGAATACAAAATACCAAAATTTGATGTTCCTTGCAGATACCTTAATACTCCTTTCGCTGCACTCCAGTGACTGTCATGAGGTTGAGTCATAAACTGACTCAAAACACTCACTGCATAGGCTAAGTCAGGTCTTGTTGTAGTCAAATAAATAAGACTACCAACCAACTGTCTGTACAATGTTGCATATGCATATTTCGAACCATCATCCATCTGAAGTTTGCTATTCTGTTATAAAGGTATGCATGAAGGCTTACACTCATCCATCTTAAACCTGGATAACAGACTCTTTGCATACTTACCCTGGGACAAGAAAGTTTGACTTGAATCTCTCCAAACTTCTAGACCCAAACAATATTGCATTTCTCCAAGGTCCTTCATCTCAAATTTCTGTGATAATTGCTGCTTGATTTCTTCAATGAGATTGTCTGCACTTCCTGTTATTATCAAATCATCTACATACAAAGAAATCACCACTATCTGCCCTTCATTATTAAACATGGTATATAAATTGGGATCATTTTTGCTCCTTTCATAACCATTCATGAGGAAAAAAGAATCAATTTTTTCATACCAGGATCTAGGTGCCTGATTTAAACCATATAAAGTTTTCTTTAATCTACACACTAGATGTTCTTCTCCCTTCTTAACAAATCCTTCAGGCTGTACTAAGTACACTTCTTCTTTTAAATCACCGTTTAAGAAAGCAGACTTAACATCTAATTGATGTATTTTCCAATGACATTTAGTGGCTAAAGAAATGATCATTCTGATGGTGTTTAATTTTGCAACAGGGGCAAATGTCTCCTCAAAATCAATACCTTCTATCTGGGAATATCCCTTTGCCACCAACCTTGCTTTATGTTTATCAATAGACCCATCTGCTCTAAATTTCAACTTAAATAACCATTTGCAACCTATGGGTTGTTTATCATCAAGAAGTTTTACTAGATCCCAAGTATTGTTCTTAATGATGGATTCATATTCCTCATTCATTGCTTTCTTCCATTCAAGACTTTTACTAGCTTCATAAAAGTTAGAAGGTTCTGCAATGTTTAACATACCAGTCATAAGCGCATAATCCCTATATCGAGCTGGTAACTGTCTTGGCCTGCTTGATCTTCTGAGTGGTGGGGGTTCAATTATTCTGCTTATTTCTTCCCTTTGTGGACTGAACTCCACATTATCCTGTTGCTGCTGTACCTGCTGCTGTTCCTGCTTCTGTTCCTGCTGCTGACTGACTCCTGTTTCAGTATCCTCTTCTGAGAGTAATGGCACATGCCATTCTTCATTGTTTTGGACAGGATTTCCATCATCAATCTGTTCATGGAACAATACATCTCTACTGACAAACACCTTGTGAGTAGCAGGGTCAAACAATTTATAAGCCTTATACTCACTGCAGTATCCAATGAACGTGCATTTAATGGCCTTTGAATCTAACTTCTTCCTATTCTCTTTAGGAACATGTGCAAAAGCTTTACAACCAAATACTCTAAGATGACTTACTGCAGGCTTGAAGCCAAACAATGCTTCAAAAGGAGTTTTATACTCAAGAATTTTAGTAGGACTCCTATTCTTTAAATACACTGCAGTATTAACAGCTTCTGCCCAAAAACCATTTGTTAGATTCTTACCTTTCAACATACTTCGAGCACACTCCACCAGTGTTCTGTTTTTCCTCTCAGCAACTCCATTCTGCTGAGGAGTGTAAGGTGTTGTGAATTGCTATTGTATCCCATGCTCATTGCAATATTTGGTGAAGACTCCTTTCTTGAATTCCCCCCCTTGATCTGATCGAAGAATCCTGATGAACTTTCCTGTTTGCTTCTCAATCATGTTTCTGAATTTCTTGAAATATCCAAAAGCATGACTTTTCTGTTTAAGAAAATACACCCATGTGAATCTTGTACATTCATCAACAAAGATTAAAAAATAATAGGCCCCCCCTAACGACCTCGTCTGCATCGGGCCACATAAGTCAGTATGTACAAGTTCAAGTATATCCCTCTGTTTTCTATCTTTAACGGCAGGAAATTCATCTCTATGTTGTTTACCGAATGCACATGCCTCACAATCAATATGCAACTTTTTCAAAACAGGAAGACCCTCTACCATACCTTTGTTTTGCAGCAGAAAGAGATCACCAAAGTTAATATGCCCAAGTCGCTGATGCCACAAATTTTAAGTAGACTTATTTGACGCCATCAAGGCTTGCTGAGGCGTACTTTTCACATCCAATTTGTAGAGTCCTCCTATGCGAATACCTGTAGCAATGGGCTTCATCTGATCCAAAAAATCTTTAATAATGCAATAAGATTTAAAAAATTCTACCTTGAGGTCCTGATCTGTAATCTTGGACACATAAATCAGGTTCTTCTTAATGCCAGGAACATACCACACATCAGATATATTCCTGATCTTACCATCAGGCAGAGTAACAAGGACATCTCCATGTCCCTTGATCTCGTACCCACTATTATCTCCAAGATAGACTTTTACTCCAGAGTTGGATTCTTTAAAATTTATGAACCATTGCTTTTTACCTGACATATGCGAGGAGGCTCCAGAATCCACGAACCAAATATCTAATTCATCCTCCTCAGTAGCAGTGTCAGCCTCGGCCATAAATAGTCTAACATCCAGATTATGATCTGGGTCTGTATCTGCATTTGCATCCGCCAAATGACCTGCATGCCTTCTCTGATTGTACCTCTCTTGATTTGCCTTCTTCTTGCGACAAAATTTAGCAATATGGCCTATCTTACCACAGTAAAAACATTCAAGAGAAGAGTCATTTCTATACGAGGTCATACCTTGTGGTGTCATTTTTGATGTGTTGCCCCTCCTCTGATCAGCCATCGCTCTTCCTTTTGGCTTGAACTTTGTTATCAATGCAAGATCTGGATCTTGAGGCTTGAGAGACGACCTCCTTTCCTCTTCATGTAGCAAAATTCCAGTAAGCTCTTCAAAACATGGAGGCTTTTCCCTTGCATTCAATCCAGTTATAAACATCTGATAGTAATCTGTCATACCGTTCATGGTGATTGTCACCAAATCATCATTTGCCATGGTTTGACCGATATCAGATAGTTTATCTTTAACTTCCTTTATCCGGGATAAGAATGACGAAACAGACTCATTATCCTCCATCTTGATTGAGAGGATCTTCTTCCTGAGGAACAAGGTTCGGCTGGTGTTCTTGATTTCATACATGTCTTTGAGAGTTGTCCAGATTTCATTTGCTGTCTTGCAATCCCGAATATGAGGGATGATGCAATCTTTAACTGACAATTTTAGTAGAACTTTTGCCTTCAGCTCCCTTTTCTCCCATTCTTGAATTGTTGCATTCGTTCCACCATTTGCAACATTTGGCTTACCTTCATCACCGATGACAATGCTATAGGTATTCTGACCCTCAAGCAAGGTTTGAAGTTTAAATTTCCAATTTGTGTAATTGGAACCATCCATCCTGTTGGAAAGGCGAAATGTCGAAGGATTCTGTTGGAGGGCGTGAAGGATCACATTGTATCCATCCTGCATGGAAAGGCTTCTCCATACTTGATGTGGAAAGCGTTGATAGATCTTTCCGAAGAAAGAGCGACCAGAGGAAGTTGGCGCTCAAGGATAAACTCAGAAACATTAAGATGGAGAAAGGCGACAGTATCGCCAAGTACCTCACGAAGTTCACCCAATGCAGGGATGAGCTGGGAAGTGTGGGGGTGACTGACGATGATGAGGACTTGGTGGACCTGGCTCTCCGTGGTCTTCCAAAGAGCTGGCATTCCTATCAGGACTCTGTCAATGGTTGGGAGAAATTGCCGGGATGGGAGCGACTTTGGTCGGATCTCATGCAAGAGGAGATAAGGCGGACTACTAGGGACGGATCTTCATCAAAGGCACCTGATGAAGAAAATTGTGCTTTGGATGCCAAAGAAAAGAAGGGGAAGAGAAAGAAAGCTTCTCATTCCGGTGCAAAAGGCAAGAAGCAGGACATGTCCAAGGTGAAGTGCTTTCCATGGTCCTGACACGGACATGGCCACTTTCAAGTTATCCATGAAGAAGAAAAATAAGCATCTTCTTTGGATCTGCGGCGGGAGAGTCATAACCTCGCAGAGTTTGAGTTGGATTTTGTGATGCATGCTTGGTCTCCAAGTGTGATGGGATCGGTATGGTTCTTGGACGGTGGTGCGTCTTTTCACATGGCTGGAGATCGGGATTTGTTTGGTCTGGATGAGAAAAGATCTTGGGTGCACATCGAGATGGGCGATGATGGTAGATACAGTGTGACCGGTATCGGTACCATTTCCTTTGAGAGGGAGTCTGGTAAACCCTTCGTATTGAAGGAAGTGATGCATGTTCCAGGATTGAAGAAGAATCTGATCTCTGTGGCGATGTTAGAAGACAAGGGCTATGATGTTGTCTTCAGCGAGGGAAAGGCTTTCCTGAGCAGTAAGACAACTGGAGAAACCTGGAAGATAGGGGTTCGAATCAAGAACCTTTATCAGCTGCAAGTAGATGGCTGCGCAGCAATGGCATGCAAGGCGGAAGGAGTGGTGAGCCGGGATGATGGCGAGCTGTGGCACCTAAGATTGGGCCACCTTCACCATGGAGCTTTGAAGATACTGCAGCAAATTTCTATTGGGCTTCCTAAGGGCACTCTTGCGCAGTTAGATCAGTGCAAGGGGTGTACCTTGGGAAAATTTGTGAAAGCCACCTTTCACGAGAAGTATAATCGCGCCACGACGATCCTTGAGAGAATTCACACAGACGTGTGTGGACCTTTCTCAGTAGCTTCGACAGCAAAGCACAAGTACTAGGTGATCTTTGTTGATGATTTTTCTCGGAAGTGCTGGATCTTCTTCATGCAGAAGAAAAGCGAGACATACTCAAAGTTCTGTGAGTTCAAGGCACTGGTTGACAAGGAATCGGGGAAGCATGTGAAGGCTCTTAGGAGCGACAATGGTGGTGAATTCATCTCTGTTGAATTCAAGGACTTTTTCAGCGCAGAAGGAATTCAGAGAGAGCTCATAGCACCTCATAACCCACAGCAGAACGGGGTTGCTGAGCGGAAGAACAAAACGATCGTGGGTGCTACACGGGCGATGTTGCATGATCAGGGCCTACCCCTTCACTTGTGGGCAGAGGTATGCAATACTGCAGTATATGTGCAGAACCGTTGTCCTCACAAGATACTTGGCATGAGTAAACCCGAGGAGGCGTTTTCTGGTAAGAGGCCTGATATTTCCCATTTGAGGATTTTTGGTTCACGTGTCTACATGCATGTGACGAAGGATGCCAGGAAGAAGCTGGAGCCAACCGCAGAGGTTGGGATATTTGTGCAGTACACTGATACGCCCCACAACTATCGTGTGTATTTTCCAGACAATCGCAAGACTGTTGTGCGACGGGAAATCAAATTTCAGGAGGAGAAAGCCATGAAGTGTTCACTTGAGAGGGAGCCACACTTGCATGCAGATGAGGAGCTATTAGTTCCTAAGGATGAGTTTCCGGATATGGATCAGCCACAAGAGGAAGTTCATGGAGTGGAAGAAACCACTCATGCAGCGCCAACCATCAGAGGGCGCAAGCGCACTACAGAAGCTGAGCGACTGGCTCAAGATGCAGAGAAGGTTTTAGGACCACCTACAACACAGCGCAGACAGAGACAGTCACCGGACTGGTACACTGGATACATGGCTCTTGTGAGAAAATGTGTCGTGACAGAGCCATCCTCTTTCGAGGAAGCTGTGGAGGACCCCGCATGGGTAGATGCCATGGTGGAAGAGTATGATTCGATTGTCAAAAACAGTGCATGGGAGATTGTCCCAAAACCGGAAGGGAAATCAGTGGTGGGTTCGAGATGGATCTACAAAGTGAATTAGGTGGTTGACGGGAGTGTGGAGAAGTACAGGGAAATATTTGTTTCCCGAGGCTTCTCGCAGATCGAGGGGATCGATTATGAGGAGA
The DNA here is from genome assembly GCA_034641835.2 of Pinus albicaulis. Taxonomy (NCBI): domain Eukaryota; kingdom Viridiplantae; phylum Streptophyta; class Pinopsida; order Pinales; family Pinaceae; genus Pinus; species Pinus albicaulis. The sequence continues at coordinate 707,385,174 of CM076575.1, read as the reverse complement.
CCTTTGCACCTGTCGCAAGGTATTCTTCCATACGGACGATCTTGGCTCTCTCAGCATAGATGGGGTGGCACATCCATCAGATGGATGTGAAGTCTGCGTTCCTCAACGGAGTCATTGAGGAGGAGGTGTACATAGAGCAGCCCGAAGGTTTCGAGATCTTCAGTAGTGAGTCGCATGTGTGCAGACTTAAGAGAGCACTGTACGGGTTGAAACAAGCACCTCGTGCTTGGTACACATGGATAGACAGTTATTTCACCGAACTTTGATTCTCCAAGAGTGAGGCGGATCCTAACCTGTACCAGATTGTGGTGGAGGGTAAGTTGCTGATCATTGTACTTTATGTAGATGATTTGATTTTGACGGGTGATGAGCTGTTGATACTTTCATGCAAGGAGGATCTTGCTAGAGAGTTTGAGATGAAGGACTTGGGCCTCCTTCATTATTTCCTAGGATTGGAAATATGGCAGCGCAATGATGGAGTATTTGTTTCTCAGGGTAAGTATGCTCGGGAGATACTGGAGAAGTTAAACATGCATGGATGCAAGCCTGTTGATACTCCTCTTTTTGGTGGTTGGAGGAAGGAGGATGCTACTTCAGCAGAGGTAGTGAATGCCACTGTTTATCGATAGTTGGTGGGGTCGCTTATGTATCTGGTCAATACACGACCCAATATATGCTATGTTGTTAACCAGCTTTCGCAAGCTATGGTTAAGCCTACCAAGCTCTTCTGGAAGGCAGGAAAGCATGTATTATGGGTGACTGAGTACATCGCATATGGTCGTTGGGATGACAGAGGATGGGGTGATGAGGTGAAGCTGTGTGCTTCACGGATGCGTATTAAAGGTGGAGCCCAATGGATAGAAAGAGCACATCTGGAGGGATCTTCAGTATCGGGTCGACAGCAGTTTCTTGGTACAGCAGGAAGCAGAGATCCGTGGCACTCAGTTCAGCAAAGGCTGAATATATGGCAGCAAGCTTGGTTGCATGCGAGGCCATATGGATGAGGAAGATCTTGGTCGGGTTGTTCAAGTCACACTTGGAGCCTACTGTGATTTATTGCGATAACCAGAGTTGCATTAAACTCTCGGCTAATCCAGTATTTCATGATAGATCCAAACACATCGACATCAGGTACCATCATATCAGAGATTGTGTGCAGCGGAGAATCATGTTACTTTCATACATTCCCACGGAGGATTAGGATGCTGATATCTTGACGAAGGCGCTCACCAGGAGCAAATTAGAATACCACAGAGGCAGGATAGGGGTTGCAGATAATCCATATCTTGTTGAGAGGGAGTGTTGAAAATGCAACAAGATGATGGAGCTTAGTGAAAAGAAGTCGCCTTCACTAAGTGGGCCCGCAGGCTATTTTTGGCGCAAAGTCTATTTTTAGACTATGTCTATTTTAGACATATGGATCATGGTCTATGAGTTGCAGGATACTATTTATGGATGATTGGTCGAGTTGGTAAAAATATATGGACCTTTATTTTTAGACATTGGGCCGTTTCTATTTTTAGACTGCCGGGCTAAAAATAGAACAGTCAAATATTATTGACCCTTAATAATATTTAGACTATAAACATTATCTTATCCTCTTGGAGCACTTCAGTTTGATGCTTGGATGTGGCACATGCAGCTGACAAAAGAAAATACGCTTTTCCTAAGGGTTAGTTGAGCTATTGCATGGTTGACTTCAGTTAGAACTCATGTGGCAGAGTTTGGTGGAGTTGATGAGACAGTTGGTGGAGTTGTGTTCTGTTTAAATTAGTTGAACTAGTTGTATTTAGTCTAACTGATAAATACACTAGTGATGAGTGGTGTGAATTAATTATTAATTAATTCACTAATTATTAACTCATAAATCAACTAAAGAATACATCAGTTAACTGCAATGCATGGACAGTTCAGTGGAGACCAGTGTTAGAGGAGGGTGAAAGGGTGAGTCTACTATCAGTTGTGACTATGGCTGTGCATGAGATTTGCACACACATTGATTGAGATTGCCACGAGGATTGCGTACTTAGGCTGGCAGATTCGAACTTGGATCTCATCATTAATCAACTTGGATTGCGCAGAGGCATTTGTGGAGGAGATTTGAACCCATAACTCTGCTCAAATCCTTGCCAGTTTGTGGGGTAAATTGGAGATAGCATCGAGTACTTCAGGAGGAGTATTGTGCTATGTATTGTTACATGTTTCGGTCGTATTATAACATACGTATAGTTGGGGGTTTTCAGCTGTAAGCTTTCCCCATTACATACCGTGTTCTATGTGTGCTTGATTATGTTTTAATGTGCGCATGCGACTGCTTCTATTTCCGCATATTGATGATCAATTGTAGAAGAGGTTATGTATTATGCATGAAGCTTTAATATTGTGTAATCAGGATAATCTCGGTGAATAATTCAGCTATTATTCAAATTTCTACAGTGAAAACATGATAGAATGTTAGTGGAAAGGAGGTCAAAATTCTTCTCTTCAATCTCATCCACCAAGCAATCAATGGCATAAAAGATGCAGGATTGAAAATTCCAAGCCAAAAACTCCTCAAGGGCATCAACAGCAGGAGAAATGAAACATGCCTGAGTTTACAAGGAGTATCAGTGGTGTCATGACCAATTGTTTGTAAGGTGCTTCCCAGCAAAGAGCCCATGCATAGGATAATGAAGACAGTGGTACATAAGCACAATTGTGCACAAATCAAAGATTCAATAAACAGAAGTGGCCAAGGAAAACTAAGGTGTGTTTGGAAACCTCCAACAGAGGTCATTTTTTGCTTAAAGGTTATCTCTTGCATGAAAGAGAAAAAGAGATGTCAGTGAAGGTAGAAAGACCAAAAGGAAAAAACATTAGACAAGTGGGTTTTACCCCAAAATTATTTCTCCTAAAGGGTATAAAAGACTGAGGTTATCATTTAAAATCATTTTTTCATATGAAAAAAGAGAGGAAAAATCCAAAAACACAGAATTCAAGGTTCTCGGAGTTTTCTGATAGAGTTTCGGGTAGAATTTTTTTGCGCTACGCTCCTCTTGAGTTGCGTTGCACTCCTGTAGACACTCTCCATGCAAATTTCTATTGCGCGATGCATTACTAAAATGGTGTGATGCCCTCCTGTGCATTCAACACTTTCCCATAAGGCACTTGATAGGTCGTGCAGAGGTGTGTTGCGCTCCTGTGCATTTAGGACCACCCGAGAGGCCCTCGAAAAGGCGTGCAAAGGGACCCGATTAGCCCGTGCAAATCTCGCCCGACCCATTCAAGCCTACATGATAGTTTGCCCAGCCACCCCTGATGTGCTCCTTTGCATTCATCACTTGCCCAAGATTCACCCAACAGGCGTGCAGAGGTCCCCTACTGCACTCCTATGCGTTCAACACTTGCCCGGGAGGCACCCAACAGTGCATGCAGAGGTGACCTTCTGCGCTCCTTGCGCATTCAGGAGCTACCCGACCCTGCATGCAGAAGGCACCCGATTGGCCCGTGCTATGCTCCTATGACCCTTTGCTCCAGCTAAGATTTGAGAGGTATTTAGATGTTTTTACCTACCTTTTAAAATACTATTTAAAGGGAAAATATAAAGAAGTGTGGAGGGAAAGCTTAAAGGGAATTTGACAAAACCAAAGAAAGAAAGTAAGGTCCCCTTGTTTTCAGACATAGATAATTGAAAAACACCTATCCATCCACACAGTGCAAGCACATTAAGGAGAAAAATTCCTAGAGAGGGCAGTGCTGACAGTGGTGAGGCAAGTCAAAGGCCTAGAGAACAATAGAGGAAGGGTGGCAAAGAAAATAGGTTTGAGCCTATAAACATTAAAGAATTGACAAACACTCCTACTATAGTTTCATATTTCCAAGAAGTAGGATGTTATGAGTTCTGTGAGAAAGTGTAGGGAGTTCAAAGTCACCCTCAATTGACCAAAATTTTTGTCCTTAACCTTCATGACCACCATGTACATCTAGCTGGAGTGAATTTTGAGCTGACCACCAATGTAATCTCTATGGCCACTGGAATACCTTGCATTGGGAAGAAATGGTTCAAACAGGTGTATCTGGACCTAAGCCATTATCATCCCTTCTTAAAACCAAGTTGCCAAGATGATTGCAAAACCATTTTCCCCTTTTCTCATTTGTTGGACAGATATTCTCCTTTGATGAAGATCATTATGAAATACTTCACCTGTGAGGGTAGGTTTTTTAGAGTCTACTCCTACCACATAAGACTACACATGCATTTTAATAAGGCAAAATTGCTCCATTTTCCCTACTACCTTTGTAAAAGTATTGAAAAAATGTCATCCATTGTGCAAAAAAGGCCTCCCTCTCAACAAATGTCAAGTTTTTTCCACCGTTCCCTCATCAAAATGATTGTCTTACACCAATTGGAGCAACAAGGCATCCCATGGGAAGTTTTCCTCGCCCATGTTATTTTCAAAAACCCACAACCTCTTCCTCTACAGAGTTTACCATCATCATCTCAACTTCCTCCTCCCACACCTCCATCACCCTCCACTGACCATGATTCATCCTCTTCACATGAATAGTCTCCCCAAACAAACCTCCCTCTCTCACCTTCCCCCAAATCCTTAGAACATGAAGAAAGCAATGACAAGGAGGAACATGACAGTCCAAAAGAAAATAACAGTCAAGGAGAAGAAAAAAGTGATGAAGAGGAAAATGAAAGTGAAGAAAGTGAAAATGATGAAGAAAACACCAAGGAGAGTGAAGAGGAGGTAGATGAAAGCAGTAAAGAAGAGAGTGAAAAAATTAGTGGGCTAAATGATGAAGAAGGTAACAAAGAAAGTGATGACAAAGAGAAAGAAAACAGTGACCAAGACGAACATGGAAGTCATGAAGAAAGTGATGATTTAGATGAACATAGCAGTCATGAAGAAAGTGATGAGAAAGAGGTTGATGAAGAAGAAAGTAGTGACAAAGGCAGTGAAACAAAAAATGAACAAGAAGGCGGAGATAATGAGCTAAATGAGGATGAGGAAATCAATGACAGCTCAAGTACATAGACAGATTTAGAAGAGACAGAGGCAGACTTTGATGATCAAAGTAATGAAGGTAAAGAAGAAAATATTGAGCAAAATGATAGTGGTAAAAGAAACAATAATGAAGGTGAAGATAGAAGTCAAGAAGAGGTAGAGTTTGAAAGTGAATACAATGGGAAAATCAGTGTGGGTATAGACACACATAATGAACTAGAAAATGACATCCATGGTGAAGAAGAAGATCATGACAGTGCTCATGAACAAAGCAGTGATAAAGAGGAAAAATTTGAAAGTGAGGACAGTGGGCCAAATCATGAAGAGGAGGACAGTCATAAAGATACAGATGTATAAAGAAATGATGAAGACACTTCTAGTATTGCAAATACAGAGGATTACAATCATGAAAATCTTTACAAAGATGCCAGCATGGGAGAAAGTGAAAATGCCTCACAAGAAGGTAGTCAAGGGAAAAATGAGGAAGACACACATATAGAAATCATCAATGAGAATACAAACATCCCTAAGGTCACCAATGATCAAGGTATTCAAGTGAAATATGTTAAAACTTGTATTCTCACTTACCAAAGAGGATCAAGGCAAGTGTTTGCTGCCTCTAAGAGGCAAGGGACCTTGCCATCTACATCAGCTCAACCATTGGACAAAGGTAAGCAAAAAGTGAAAGAAGAAGAGGAAGATCATGAAAAAGAAAGAGAGTTTGAACTCATTCACATAGATAGTGATGATGAGAATGAAACAAGAATTTCAAACTCCCTCCTCCAAGACAGGAATGCACAAATCAAGGACTTGGAGGCTGAATTAGAAAGAGAAAAGGATGCCATTAACTTTTATCAGATGCAAAACAAGCAAATGAGTACCCAACAAGCCATCCATGAAACAAGAACACTCAAGTACCGAAAAGAGGCTCAAAGGGCATAGGTGAGGTTGGCAGAATTCATGGGCACTTATGAGGAGAGTAGTGATGAGGAGGGTCAAAATAGAAGGAGACCTACAACTATGGGTCTTAGGAAAGCATTGGCAAAGGAGAGAGAAGAAGAATCAGCCCAAGTGGAACAACTTTCTTACAATTAAAAAATAGTAATATAATAAAACTATTTTTTCAACTCATATCCTTGAGGTTTTACTCAAATTTCGAGCAGGATTACCAATTGGATGAAAAAATTAATTCGTCATCTAAGAAGTACCCATGTTTCATAGTTTCAATGGACCTTGCTACACGAAAAGTGAGAAATACATGAAAAAACATGATTGCAATCACATTTTTCATGTATTTCTCATTTTTCATGTAGGAGCTTTCATCGAAAGTATGGAACATGGCTACTCCTTGGATGAGGAATCAAATTCTGAATCCAATGAGTATTGCCACTCGAAATTTGAGTAAACCCATAGGAAGATAAGTTGAAAATACAAGTTGAAAAATCGTTTTTTCTTTTTTCCCTCTAAAATTTGATGATGTATTTTAATATTATTTTATAATTTCCTTAGGAGACCCATTTTAGACCTCAAAATTCCCCTAATGGCTTATATGAGTTGTAGATTACATGTTCATGATATGTTTGAGAGAATGTCTCTCATGGCTAGGCCTTGGAAGATCAAGTTCGTGTTCAAGTTTTTCATTAGAGGGCTTGTCATCATGTCATTTATAATTTATGGAAGTTTCATGAAGTTCTGGGCGGTGGCGTGAGTCTTGAACCTAAGAAAGTGGCTCATAATCTGGGGTCGTTGGCACATAACTGCTTGAAAAAAGGTTGCAGTCACATGGATGCCTTGTTGTGCATGCGAATAGAGGATTTTAGTTGCGTGGAGGGCTTGTCATCAGTGCGACTAGGGCTCTAGTTCAACAAAATAGTAAGTTATCTCAGGGGTTGAAAACTTGTAAAGGTTGGTTGGCTCCTGAATGTCCTGTGGCATATGAGGAAGGTTAGATCTGTCTTGTCTTTTTGGTTCCACTTCCTTAACTATACTTGGGAAGTTGAATCAAATCATAGTAACTCTTCATCACATGTTTACCTCGGTGGATCGGTTATCTTGGGTAAATGTGGGAGGAGGGTGTTACAGAGCGGTATCAGGGCATGGTTCACCCTTTAGACTGGATGGGGAGAATATTACTGTCATGCATGCATGTTTGTTGTACATGTTATTGTTAAGTATACATGGTGATGGTCACTGTTGCAGTTGAGTTTTCATGCCACTGTTGATGATGTTGTTGTCGAGATGTGTTCACTGTGAATGCATGTTCATTGAATATGCATTTGTTGTGAATGTTTGTTGTCCATGTGGATGTGTGCATGCATTTTCATGGCTATAGTTGTTGTGTGTGAGGTCATGGTATGCAGTTGGTATTTTCATGCATGGTAACTGGATAATGATTGAGATAATATTAGTACATTGATTATGATTATTATTATACATGTATCGTGCTAATCTAATTGATCTTGCAGATGAGATATCCTCCCCTGAACTAAACTGAGGTATGTTGGTTATGTTTATGCTTTGGTTTAGATGACATGGTATACTTGCAGGAAGAAGGTCAAAGATGACTAGCAAGATGGTAGACTACAATTCACGAGATTCTCCCTATAGATCAGATGAGCAACATGGTGATAGATACTCTCCTGATATAGCAGACACTTTGATAAATTTGATTAAATTATATAAAAACCCTTAAGTATATGAATGGTTTAGTTCCAAAATATTTAGATATGAACTTATAGCTTCCCATTGTATTGTTAAAGAAGTTTTAATTTATTAAAATTTAGACCAATGGAAAAAGTTCATTATGGAAATATAATTATGAGCTTTATTTTTTATTTATTAGTTGAGTGGGCCTAATGGTTAAGAGTATGGGGTAGATTATGTATGCCTTTGTAGAATTAGCAGTCAAATCGCTACGCGAAGGTGGGTCCCTTGTCCCACAAACAAGGGGGTCTCATGCACCAATCTGGTGTTTGGCTTGGCTGTGACCTTAAAATTTGATAATAATAATCATGGACCAATATGGTGGCTGGCTTGGCCGTGACCTTAAAATTGGATAATAATAATAATAATGAGTGGGTGTAATGGTTAAGAGCATGTGTTTCCTCCTAAGAGGTCACAGGTTCAAAACCAGAGGGGGGTAGAGTATGTATGCCTTTGTATACTTAGCAGTCAAATAGCTGCGGAGAGGTGGGTCCCTTGTCCCACAAACAAGGGGGCCTCATACACCAATTTGGTGTGTGGCTTGGCCATAGCCTTAAAATTGAATAATAATAATAATAATTATTATTATTATTTTTCAACAAATAATTATATATTTAACACACAAAATTATTTGGCTTGACTTTTCAAACATTTTCATATGTATTACTAATTAAACGCATCACTCAAATTTTATTTTTCACAATTACATATTTAATTATTATTTTATTAAAATCAATTTGTAAAGATAATTTTTGAATATCAATGATGGGAAAAAATAATTCAATTAAATGAAAATGATAAAAAATGAGTTAATGTTGCTAATGACAACTTTGGTGAAACAAAATTATTCCATCCCCTACCTCGATCTCCGCATTAGGCGGGCCAATACAACAGACTGATATAACACGGAACAGACTTAACACAATAGAAAGTACAAGAAATTTATGGCAGAAAAACTTTTTGGACAATCAGTGATGAACAAACGCCATTTTATGTAAATTGAGACGAAGAGGTGGGCCGGAGTAGCCACCAAAGCTTATTTAGGGAATGCAATCTCCATAAGGGTTGTCGTCTATTATGCATTCACCATAATAATTCCTCCTCAATCTTAACTTTAAAGTATTTAGTCATATTTAGTTGCAATCAACTATGGTCAACTAATCCTCTCCACACAAATCTCACACAATTAGATTGTATGTCAACCAGGATATACACCCTTAGTGTATATTAACCACATTTATTAATTTGATTATGATTGTTTAAAAGGTTTATTAATAATTACTAATTTTATTATATTATTTAAAGCTTCATAAGTTTATAATTATGCATTAAGATATGTATTAACATGTTAATAATATATTAATTTACACATGATAAATCACTAATAATCTATTAATTTACACATTAACATATTAATCTATACATTACAAAAAGTGGAAAATGATGCCTATCCATGTGTTTCAACTACGTTATGAATGCCTATCCATGATGTAATTGTGTTAATCTTTACATAATTTGTATCATAAGCTTCTACTTACAAATATAACATATATACTAATTGCTTTGAAAGATGCTCATCATATTTTTCACATAATAATATGCACAATATAATATATTAGCATATGAGATTCTGTACATGAAGTTTAAGTATTTTATGTTTTAGGTTTTTTTAAGTTAGAATATGACGATATAATTTTTTATAATATTGTTTTTTATTTAGACTATGATGATATAATTTTTTATAAGATTGTTATTTTTAATTATTTATATATATATTTTTGAAATGTACAAATAGATTTAATACTCTGAAAAATCTTTGGAAAACTCAATATATGCAAACTATGACTCCAACAAATTTTACGATATTTTAAACAAAACAAAATTAAATAAAAAAAAAAACAAAAAAAACCACTAACTTATAAAAATTATATTATAGAATAGTACCTTTTTATCTATAATTATATAAATAAAAATAAATTAAATGACCCATAAATAAGTAAACATAAATATCAAAACAATTATCTCTTACATTACCGAAATTAAAACATATAATAAATATTCTACTATAAAAAATAATAATTTGTTATAACTATAAATTTTTTTAAGAAATTATAATTTTTTTTACATATAATACAATAAAAATATAATTAATCTTCTATGCTTAATATTTCTTAACCAAAGACCTTATAATAAAATAATAATATTGTTCACCTAATCTTAATGATGTGATTAATCCAAAAGTTCTTTTATTTATATTATGAATCACAAAAATCTTAAATCTAACAATATTGTTCACTTTACATTCTTGAAAACATCAAAACAAAACTAGTAAATTTTTAATGTGCTCTTATAATACAGCCTGCATGCAAGATGACGTAAAGAGTGAATCAAGAAATGAAGCTCTTTTGCGAATGAGAACGGCAACGGCCACGTCGACTTTATCGGAAACGAAGTCTTCATATTTAGTAGCGGCCCTCTTTGCAATCCTCATGAAAATTTCATCCACGAGATGCTCATCTGACCCCAAGTGACTTCCCACAATATTCTCAAACAAGGCTCTGTAAAAGTTACCTACTATTCTCCCAAACCTCTCCTCTTCCCCTTCTCTAACCTCCCACAATGGATACGAAGGAAAACCAGTGAGAAGCCTCATGTTCTCTATTTCGAAGGACTGTTCCGCCTCCACGATGCCCTGTAGCTCCTCCACACTTGGATCCCTTCTCTAACCTCCCACAATGGATACGAAGGAAAACCAGTGAGAAGCCTCATGTTCTCTATTTCAAAGGACTGTTCGGCCTCCACGATGCCCTGTAGCTCCTCCACACTTGGATTGTAGAAAGGAATGTTAAAGGAGTCCAGTTTTTCCTTCTCAATCAAACCCTGCTGGTCAAAATCAAACAAATATATTCAAATGAAATAGTTATTATTCTTCTCACCCAAATTCAAATTTGTTATCTTTCTCACTAAGGAAATTTAAGTATCATGTTGACCTATAATAAAATAACTTTGCTATTCACCCCCAATGCCCAAATAAATTTCAAATGTAATTTTAACATATTATATATGTCAACTTATCTATTTTACCTCGTTAACTAGCTCCTCAAATGCTGCTTCCAAGTGACCAGCACAACCTCCTAACCCGCCTTGTTGCTTCATGTCGCCAGAATTACGAGCCGCTAGTGCTAGGAACATGCATCCTCCAGGAACAATTTCGTGTGCTCGGGCTTCTAAAAAGGAGGCAAAGTCTTGTTTGAATTGGTTGAGATAGGCAGCGGCCACTGTATCGCTGGACATATAAACATGGCCGTCGTTCCAAGCAACAGAATTTTTGTCGCCAACGATAGCAGGAACCTGAAATTGAAATCCATTTGTATGCCATCTTAATCACATGAATAAATTTGGTCACAGTCGTCGTCTTGTTTTTCCTTCCTAAAAAACATAATTTTGTTATCCATTTTTCTTCCCAAAAAAACTTAATTTTATTATCAGGACATAAAATCATAAAATCGATGTATGTAGATTTATTTAAAAATCATACATACATATATAGATTTATTTAAAAATAGCAAAAAATATTTGAAAATCTGTTACAAGGAAAGACAACCAGCTCTACTATGTAATCTATCTCAAAAAAAAATTGGAATAGTTTATAAAAGTGGGAATATAAAAATGGAAACATATAAAGATCGATTTAGTCTGTTAAATACTTTACAGTCAAGAGAAAAGTTAAACGATTGATTTATGTTATTTATTAAATTTCAGAAATATTTCCAGATATTTCCAAAATCTACAGTCACATGTTAATACAGTTACTTTAACCATTCATAGCAGATAGTAGAAAATCCAAACATCTAGTGCTTTTGGACAGCTGAACTATATCAATTACAGATAATAGAAATATCTCAAAATCAAGGATCAGGAGAGACGTCAATTCAGATATTCTGTGAATCTACAAATTAATAAACATAAAGATGCCCCTTCTGGACCCTGTCAATGAAAGATCTATGATAATATAGATCATAGAATTTGTGCAAACACTCTCTGGTATAGGGTCATGGAATATTATAACATTGCACCTCTTCAGCATAAAGGAGGTACTTCAACGAAATTGGACCATTGAAGAAGAGAAACAGATACAAGGAATACAGGAATACAAATTCAGAGACATATGGCAAGTATTTCATGTGAGGTTTTTTTATTGTGCATGTTTAAGGAGAAAATGTGAGGTTTTTTTCCTAAGTCCACGAAATTTTTATTTTCTTTGCTGAAGATGTAGGAACTCAATGATGAACAGTTGTAACTAAACTGGACATTATGAACTCAGTGCTGGATAGATTACAAATGAGACTTTTCCAGATACAAATGATGTAGTAAAAAAAAAAAGTTCAAATATTTTGTAAATGTACTATCTTTTTTTATTAATATAAAGAAAAAGCGTGTTTTTCCTATTGAAAAAAGAATGTGCCTCTCTCACTCACTTGAGAGAGCCAGTGCAGGCTGATGGAGGAGTGGCAGAAATGGAGGGTTTGGCGTGGGAAAAGGCGTCCGTAATGCGATCCCGACACCGCTGATGCGAAGTAACATCTAGTCGCGGGAGGCTTGCCTTCATTGTGCGCTGCTGCTGTTATTCCATCTGCGCCGCTTTTCAGTGGAGGCAACGTCCGAAATAATGTATTGAAATCATTTGATGGGAGATCGGCGAAGTACACCTGGAATTCCGGGACCTCCATGGAATGCTGAATGAATGTTAATTTCACAGCATTGACGATGGTGTCTACTGCGACAAGAGTATTCATCCCCGTTGCGCACCCCAAATCTGCAATACGAAATACGTTATCAGCTACTTCCCTCATTCCCATGACAGAGATCACGTTCTTGTAGATCGAATGCTCCAGAACTGGCTTCATGGCCATAATCACATTTAACTGCACAAGCATCATTACAATTAGAATTAGATGGATTATTTTTTTGTTTGTTTATTTATAGTTATCATTATTTTATCTGGTAGAAGAAGTGGTTTTAGTCTGATTTTTTTCAACACTAAAAATATTCTGGTTTTATATTAATGTATCAGAAACAACCTATCTATTTGGTTTTATATTAATGTATTAAAATCATAAAACAGTTTTAGTCTGATTAGCTTGTTTTTTTTCATGGAAATTTCTGCAAGATTTTACTAAAATTTAGTAGAGATTTTTGTAAGTTCAATTATCAAATTTCAAGATTTTGGATGCTCTTGAGGTTTTTGATGGTGTTGAATCTATTTCCACCATAAAAACATAATTCAAACACTGCTAATTTAGTAAAAAAATTGCCCAAATTCCTATTACTTTTAACTAGCAATTCCTCAACCTCCATAAACAACTCCTAAAATAACTATTTCATAAATATCAACTTACACTATGTCTGTACAATAAACTTAAACCCACACAACTAAAAACAGTTAACATATGCCATACCATTAGAACTAAAACTAACTAAAAACTAATTTTTTGTCCGACAAAATGAATTAATCCATTAAGATTTCTAATTATAAGATTGCGAGCTCAGAATAATGAGATTACCTGGACAGATGAATTATTGAGATAGCTCGAATCCCCGTTTCCACCGTTCATGCAGAACACATTCTGCAGGCATTTCATGTTCTCCATTGGATGCAAAGTGAATGCATGTGAAGCTAATTAGCAACTTCAACTATGAAGACTTATAGCACCCGAGGAGACTATTGAGTTGTAATTGATATATCAGCATATGTGATCCGAGCCACAAAATTCGAACACGAAACGTCATTTTCTAAAAAGTCTGCAGTACTGCATAGAAGATGGATTAGTCCATTTCATTGAAAATTGGAGTACAAGAAACATTTTTATTTTAGTGAGGTTGAATTTAATTTGATTGTTGATTCTGAAAATATTAGAAATTGGAAGGATAGGGTGAGGATTTTCAGTACTGCATAGAAGATGGATTAGTCATTTTCATTGAAAATTGGAGCACAACAAACATTATAGATTAGTCTATTTCATTGAAAATTGGAGCACAACAAACATTATAGATTAGTCCATTTCATTGAAATTGGAGCACAAAAAACATTCTTATTTTTACTGAGATTGAATTTAATTTGATTGTTGATTCTGAAAATATTTGAAATTGGATGGATAGGTTGAAGATTTCTTCTTTATTTTATTTCAGAAATTAATATTTACTAATAAAAATAATTTTATAAACATTATTTATCTATAAACAATATTAATTTACTAGTGTTAAATTTAATTGGATTGTTAATTCTAGACAATTTTCCAATTTAATTGTTGATTTTGAAAATATTTAGGTGTGATGTTTTTATTTGTTTTATTCCATTTTATTTCAAAATATTTCTAACATCAACAATTCCAAATAAAAATAAATCTAAATTTTTTTATCAATTTATAAACAATTATTTAATAAAATTTAATATTTTTATCAATTTATGAATATTTAATAAAATTAATATCAAATGTTTATAAGCATATAATACGCAGATAAATCCGCGCGTGTTAAAATCCGAATCTGCGCGATGTAGTGAAATCGATGTGTGCAAGATTCACTGCCATGCAATCTCACATGATTAGATTGGTAATTTTTCCTAATTTATTATTATTATTTAGTTTATAGTTTGAGTAAGTTTAATAATTAAGAGTGTGTATATTTTTAAGAAAAAATTATAATTTAAAATTAGATAAATAAAATATATATATAAATAACTATTTGGAGATGACTTTATTATCCTACAAACAAAAAAATCCTACATTAATTTAGTGTCTAATTTAACAATAACCTAAAATTTTAAATCTACTAACACAATTAACCTAACATTTAAAAAATATATATCCAAAACATCTATTATCATAATTATTTTAAATCTAGTGACAAAATTAGCCCAACATTTTAAAAAAATCCAAAATATCTATTATCATATTGAGAAGACGTTCAGAAAACTTTTCATAAGGTTGTCATTTCGCCTGCCAGAGTAGTCAGTGAGATGTCTAAATCGCTGCAAATCACACTGTTGGTACAAATAAAGATTCGTCTTTTGTATGCTTTACAGGTGGCACTTCACGCCATAAAAGGTAACATTTGTTTGGAGAAGTTAATTGTTTAATTTTGATGATAATGATTTAAAATATTTTGATTATATATTAATTTTATTGATTTTATTATAGAAAAAAAGAAAGTATTTTTAATATTCATGAGGTTAAAAATAGTTTTTGGGACAGATTGCTTTTTCATCTAGCTCTTGTATTTGACCATTTTACTGTGAAGTTTTACAAACTCTTAGCTGAATAGATTATTTCAAGAACTATCTACCAGAACACCTGCATAATTTTCGCTGCTGTCTTTGAAGGCCCTGCATTCTAAAATGAGATGAAACAATAGCATACTTCAACGAAATTGGATCATTGAAGAAGAGAAGCAGATACAAAGAATACAGGAATACAAATTCAGAGACATATGGCAAGTATTTCATGTGAGGTTTTTTGATTATGCATGTTTAAGGAGAAAATGTGAGGTTTTTTCCCTAAGTCTACGAAATTTCTATTTTCTTTGCTGAAGATGTAGGAACTCAATGATGAACAGTACTAACTAAACTGGACATTATGAACTCAGTGCTGGATAGATTACAATTGAGACTCTTCCAGATACAAATGATATCGCCCAAAAAAAATTGAACTACTTCGTAAATGTACTATCTTTTTAAATTAATATAAAGAAAAAGCGTTTTTTTTCCTGCTGAAAAAAGAATGTGGCTCACTCACTTGAGAAAGCCAGTGTAAACTGAGTGAGGAGTGGAAGAAATGGAGGGTTTGGCGTGGGAAAAGGCGTCCGTAATGCGATCCCGACACCGCTGATGCGAAGTAACATCTAGCTGTCGTGGGAGGCTTATCTCCTGTACTTATTCCATCTGCGCCGCTTTTCAGTGGAGGCAACGTCCGAAATAATGTATTGAAATCATTTGACGGGAGATCGGCGAAGCACACCTGGAATTCCGGCACCTCCACGGAATGCCGAATGAATGTTAATTTTACAGCATTGACGATGGTGTCTACTGCGAGAAGAGTATTAATCCCCGTTGCGCACCCCAAATCTGCAATACGAAATACGTTATCAGCTACCTCCCTCATTTTCTATGACAGATGTCGCGTTCTTATAGATCGAATGCTCCAGAACTGGCTTCATGGCCATAACCATATTTAACTGCACAAGCATCATTACAATTAGAATTAGATGGATTATTTTTTTGTTTGTTTATTTATAGTTATCATTATTTCTTCTGGTAGAACAAGTGGTCTGAGTGTGATTAGCTTGTTTTTTTCTTTGAAAATCATGGAAATTTTTGCAAAATTTTACTAAAATTTAGTAGAGATTTTTGTAAATTTAATTATCAAATTTCAAGATTTTGGGTATTCCTGAGTTTTTTTTGATGGTGTTGAATCTATTTCCACCATAAAAACATATTACAGCAAGATTTATTAAAAAAAATTGCCCAAATTCCTATAACTTTTAACTAGCAATTCTTCAACCTCCATAAACAACTCCTAAAATAACTATTTCATAAATGTCAACTTACACTATGTATATGATATAAACTTAAACCCACACAACTAAAAACAATAAAGATATGCCATTACCATTAGAACTAAAACTAACTAAAAACTAAATTTGTGAGACAAAATGAATTAATCCATTAATATTTCTAATTATAAGATTGCGACGTCAGATTAATAAGATTACCTGAACAGATGAATTATTGAGATAGCTCGAATCCCCGTTTCCACCCTTCATGCAGAACACATTCTGCAGGCATTTCATATTCTCCATTGGATGCAAACTGAATGCATGTGAAGCTAATTAGCAACTTCAACTATGAATAGTTATATGATCAGCATATGTGATCCGAGCCACAAGATTCGATCAGCATATGTGATCCGAGCCACAAGATTCGATCACGAAACGTCATTTTCAAAAAAGTCTGCAGTACTGCATAGAAGATGGATTAGTCCATTTCATTGAAAATTGGAGCACAAGAAACATTCAGGTTGAATTTAATTTGATTGTTGATTTTGAAAATATTAGAAATTGGATAGATAGGTCGAGGATTTCCAGTACTGCATAGAAGATGGATTAGTCCTTTTCATTGAAAATTGGAGCACAACAAATATTATAGATTAGTCCATTTCATTGAAAATTGGAGCACAAGAAACATTCTTATTTTTACTGAGATTGAATTTAATTTGATTGTTGATTCTGAAAATATTTGAAATTAGATGGACAAGTTAAAGATTTCTTATTTATTTTATTTTAGAAATTAATACTTATTAATAAAAATAACTTTATAAACATTATCTATCTATGAACAATATTAATTTACTGGTGTTAAATTTAATTGGATTGTTAATTCTAGACAATTTTCCAATTTAATTGTTGATTTTGAAAATATTTGAATGCGATGTTTTTATTTATTTTATTTTATTTTATTTCAAAACATTTCTAAAATCAACAGTTCCAAATAAAAATAAATCTAATTTTTTTTATCAATTTATAAACAATTATTTAATAAAATTTTATATTTTTATCAATTTATGAATATTTAATAAAATGAATATGAAATGTTTAGAAGTATATAATACACGGATAAATCCGCGCGTGTTAAAATCCGAATATGTGCAATGTAGTGAAATCGACGTGCGCAAGATTTGTCCGTAACAAGGGCCATGTCTAATCAATAAGAGGTTTTGGTTTTTTAGATTGGTAATCTAATTTATTATTATTGTTATTTAATTTATAGTTTGAGTGAGTTTAATAGTTACGAGTGTGTATTTTTTTTTGGAAAAAATTATAGTTTAAAATTAGATGAGTAAAATATATATGTATATGACTGCTTGGAATTGAATTTCTTGTTTTACAAACAAAAAAATCTCACATTAATTTAATGTCTAACTTAACTATAATCTAAAATTTTAAATTTACTGACATAATTAACCTAATATTTAAAAAATATATATCCAAAACATGTATTATCATAATTATTTTAAATCTATTGACAAAATTAGCCCAACATTTAGAAAAAGAATCCAAAATATCTATTATCATATTGAGAAGACGTTCAGAAAACTTTTCATAAGGTTGTCATTTCGCCTCGCAGAGTAGTGAGTGAGATGTCTAAATCGCTGCAAAAGTGGGCGTTCTCACACTGTTGGTACAAATAAAGATTCGTCCATTTTAAGTAGTTTGTATGCTTTACAGGTGGCATTTCACGCGTAAAATGTAACATTTGTTCGTAAAGGTTAATTGTTTAATTTTGATGATAAGGATTTAAATTATTGTGATTATATATCAATTTTATTGATTTTATAGGAAAAAAAAAGTATTTTTAATATCTACGAGGTTAAAAATAGTTTATGGGACAGATTGCCATTTTTCTGTGAAGTTTTACAATAACAACTCCCAGCGTCTTGACAAACTTTTAGCTGAATTGATTATCCCAAGAACTAGCTACCAGAATACCTGCATAATTTTCCGTGCTGTCTTTGAAGACCTCGCATTCTAAAATGAAATGTTTTTCTGTTTCCACTTTTCCGGAGGAGCAAAAATTACATACTATGATTTTATTTCAATACAATACATTCCAGTCCGTTTTAACTCATTAAATCTGGAAAAAAAAACAACTAGTTTTGAAATTGTTTCCTTTCTCCGCTATTATACTACCCAACCAACTAGGAACTTACTATCTAACTTCCTAGCACTAGGAAATCTCTACAAGTTGCCTAGCCTAGTGTGTGTAAGTGTGTGTGTCAATTACCAGGAATTAAGGATAGCATGAAAGCATAGGCTAAAATGAAGAAATTATAAATAGAAGGAAAATATTTACAAAATGTATGGTAATTGAGTAAATTTTGTTCTACTTTGATTCAATTTCATCTTATGTAGAATTTGGTAAGAAGATTGAAAAAAAAAAAAAAACTCTAGCCAAGTATTTATTTGAGAAAAAAATCACCATTAAAATGATGTTTAAATTGATTTACCACCCAAAAAAAAAAAAAAAAATTGATTTACCACAAAAATGTGATATTCTTTACGCCCCAAATAGTAGGGTTCAAGATTTTTCATCACTATTCCCATTCAAAATTTCTATCCCTAGTACATTAGTACTGATTTACGATTGTATTCTTATTTCATTTTTGTCTAAGAGTTTAGTACAGCAAAGCTAAATATCATGGCCGTGGGTTCGAGGACAACTCTCCACGTCAGAGTTATTTTTTCTATATCTATCTTGGTATCATACATTTTCTTTATATTCCATATACAATGGCATATAAGAAACAATACTAGGTTGAAGTTTCCGATGTCTCATGATACATATTTGTTAGTTTCTAGCTAACAATGGTGGATATTTTATAGTTAATATCTACCTTTTTCTAAGTTTGTACAGTAATGAGAACTCTCATTCTGAGTTTGTCTTTCCTAATTGTAAATGTGTTTGATGGAGCTCTTGATATTCTCTTTCAGGATCTCAAGAAGTCAAGGTTCTCTAGTTTGGTTGTACTTGTGGAGAAGTTGGTTGGCCAACATATGGTGATAAGAATGGAAAGATCAATTATGCATAGTGCTTTAATTAGAGCTTTTCGAAGTCTATAAAAAATGGTTAAGGTATACTAATATGACATCTAAATTTTGTAACTTATCTATTTAGTCATGTTGATGAAGATGAAAAAAGTTTTTCGCCATGTTGATGTAAATTTGAAAGGATTTGGAGCATTTCCTAGTATGATGGGATGCCAAAATATGTAATCAATTTGTCAAGACAAGGAGAAAAGATGACATTGGTTTCTTCCAAGGGTGTTAAATATTTTCCTAGACGATGGTGTGTGCTCAACCCAAGTGCAAGCCCTGTGTGCTCAACCCAAGTGCAAGCCCTTTAGTGTTGACTCAATTATCCTATAGTATTGTCCATGCTTGTACACATGGTGATTGAACTTATATGAGATATGAATCATCACGCAACAATTCAAATTATCAAGGTTATGCATCATATGCATTTCATTCACACTATCAGGTGAAAAATAAACACGGGGACTTCAATGGGAGAGAAATACCATATCACGTGCGTTCATATTGGGGGACATATATTGAGGAAAAAATGACATAATATATTGAACAAATAATAGGGGGTAAAAAGTTTTTATATTGGAAGGTATAAAAAATGGAGCTCAAATTTAATGAAGAAATATAAAGGGGTATAAAAAAATTTAATGAAAAAATGGATACCTATAATATCTAGTGAAAGTAGGGGTTTTTTAAATTTGGAAGGTGTATTGGGTTTGTATTGGTAGGGGATTAAAAAATGTGATTTTTAGAGTTATTTTTCAATATGTAGTCAAATTAAGGGTATTGTTTAGTATTCCACGAACGCACGTGAAGATTGACACATCACAAGGGAACTATAAATTTGATATCCAAATTATGGTTAGTCTAACAAAAATAGATATCAATAATTGCATATATTCTTTCATGTCCATTGTTAGGGCTATGGAAGTTGTTCTTTTGTATGTTTTATAATAATTTGTAGAATTATTTATACATTCTTCAATATTTGAATGGCAACAAATTTTCTTTATATGCTTCCTAAAGTTCCTTTTCTTGGAACATCCTTACATGGAGAATTTTGTGGTTTTGTAACATGTATACTTACATTAATAAATAATTTACAAACCCCGTTACCTTGAGGTCCTCACTGAGGATAATTTTACAAAAAAATGTATGCCATTTAAACACCAGTAGTACTTGAATTTCTATGGAAATGTCCAAAAGAAATAGGTCACCATTTATTAGCCAGTCTCTATTTCTTTAACATGTTTAAAAGAGTGTATTTTTCTAGTATATAATAATATAGGTTGTGTGGGCATGCAGATCTCCTCCATCTCCTTATGCCAACGCTTATGTTGCAATCAAATAATATTTAGCACATTTCAACACTACTATTGGACATGTAAGTTGTGCAATGGACATGAAACCTATTATGGTTACATTTTCCATAAAAGAGCATGGTGAATATTATTATTGTATGGTATTTATATGTCATGAATTTATATGCCACATATTATTTTTTCAATACATGTGGCATAACAACCATTGAGGTGTTAATTTTCGGGTCTCTCCACCATAAAAACTTCTCCTTTTACAAAATTTTTATTTATAATGCTACAACTTATAAGAGTGCTATTGTGCCACAATTATTAATTACATTTTCATAGCTATAAATTTTCAATTATGATGTCTCTTAATTATAATATATATCATGGTTTCTTAAGTAAATGCACTTGATAGTACAAGAATGAAGAATCATCTTACTCTATGTGGCAAACGTCCTACGTCAATGACATTTTTTAGACGATAACTCTAGATATAACACTCGATTTTGTAGACGATAACTCTAGATATAACACTCCATTTCAACCATCTAAGTATACTTACGTAATATATCAAGCCAATTATGACAATTTAAAGTAATGCTTGAAGATTGATTTGGAAAATAATTTATTTATTTTTCCTAAAATTTATGACCTATTTTTTCATAGTAAACATAGCCTAATTTTTTCATGTATATATTTTTTTGAAGTATAACCATCATAATGATTTTGTTACTGTCCTCTTCAAATGAGTGCTCTTACAAGTAATAAGGAGGTTGGAACGGGGTGGTGCTCCGTTAGACCACCAACAAGTGCCAATCTCTTGTTTTTAAGATGAAGGAGATAAGCTTCTTATACATACTCCGCAACCTTAATAAGGAGGCGGATCTTCGTGCCAACAGAGCATGTACTAGAACCATAGGATGTCTTTTCTGCAATGATCTCAAATATCAAGCTCATCTGCCATGAATCTACACAAATATCTTCTGATATCTCCTGCAGGGGATTCTATCCTCTATGGAATATTTCGCACGATCTCCCTCACCCTCCTCGTGACTCTTTCCTCGCTCTGTCCCGCCTTATTATGCTCGGTCCTCCCTATTTATTAGGCCAACCTCTCTCCTTGGAGATCACCCTTCTCTCCCCCTTCGTGTTGCCCCTTTGCAGAGTTTTGGATCTGCATTTCCCTCTGCTCTCCCAGGCGTTCTATTTTGGAAATCCGCCTTGACCATTACTTGCCCTCCTTAGCGTCGGCTCTTTTATTTTGTATCAGTGACTCTCTTTCAGTTTCTTCTTGCCTCTTTTTCGAGCTCTGCATCTTGAAGAAACATACGGTTCATCCTTGCCTCCAGTTGTAGTGTCTAAATACTGAAGATTTGCATTTGCACCCCAGAATGGCACGTAGTGAGGACTGCCTGCATTGTGCAGACCTCCAGGCTGAACTGGAACAGATTCAAGCCCATCAGAAGATCTTGGACACTAAACTTCAATCTCAGGCTAAGATGGCTGATGAGAAACATGAATTTGATCTCAAATTTTTCCTCCACAAGGTCTCCTCGCTCCAGGAACAGTTCAACGAGCTTTCGAACAGATGCGGTCATGCTGAAGAGTCAATTAAAATCCTGAAATATATGTTGGATAAGAATAGTGCTCCAAGTTCCAGCTCTCCAAATCTGAGAAATGTGGGCACTAAAGCCAATCCTGAAGACTCCACCGCTCGCCAGATCAGCCATATAAATATAGATTAAGTATGTCATGCAAATTATCCTTACTTCTGTTCCAATTTTTTCGTATTTATGCAATCTTTGTTTTTCATAAATTTAGGAAAGCTAGCAGCAAAAGGTTTGTAACTGTTTGCTGTTGCCACACCCTTCACGCTCCTCATGTATTACATCATGTAACAATGGAGCTTTGTCTCCCCTCTCTTTTTTGAATATAAATAGCAACCGATTATGTTAAAAAATAAAAGAAAAAGGAGGTTGGAATGGGAACAATCTACTACATTTATTCATTCTGATCAAATTTTTTAGGTAGATAAAAATATATTTTTAGGTTATTTCCACTTAGTGAGGGTCAATTAGGATATTTGAGCAAATATTTGATCCATTATATGTATCCTAATATCCACACTTGAACTATTTCTCTTTTTGATAGTTTCTCCCCTTGTGCTTCTTCAATCTTCTCTTACTTCTTCAAGTTACATATCAATCTCAAAATTTCTCGTGCTTGAAGAATCCTTCACCAATATATTAGATATAAGTGGTCAGATCTACCTCTGTATATTCCTACTTTCTTCTCCATACCTTAGTGATATTCCTTGTATTTGTAGAGAAACCTTATTTTTGGACCATCTTATGTTGATTCCAAAATCACATGTTGTATGTCCTTCATTGTGACATTTATAACGTTCTATATTGGGCTTGAATATTGATAGGAATGACATATTGCCATAAATTCTTATTTGATTTCTCATGAACCTATTCATGGAAGTCCAATAATATCTTCTATATCTTTCATAATCATATTCCATAGGTTATGTAATCCTTTCATTTATGTCCAAATTTAGTGCATGAGTAATAATAAACAAAAAACACATTTTGATACCTAGATGAGTGATATTATCTTGATGAGGCATTTCTTGTAAAAATTTTCCACCTTTGAAAAGATTCATTTCCTTGCCAATCCTTATCTCCTATTATGTTGTTTCTTTTAGCTCCCTTGAGAGGATTAGAATGGCTTATGGTAGTTACTTCAACGTTATCTTGATAATATTGTTAATTCTCGGTGTCTTTATGTTTTCCATTTGAGATGTTGAAGTGAATGTTTTTTGGATGATCCATCATTTGCTTGGAATCTGCAATTGTGTTGTTGGTGGATCCAATGAATGTAATGGAATGACTCTTGATATGTTCTCCATTTGGTACCCTTGAGCGTGATTTAGCTTTGAATGTTTCATGATCATAACCAAGGCCTGTTTTTATGAGGGGAGATCTCTAATTGTTGAGAATTGTGTCTAATATTTCATTCCCATTTCCTAACTTCAAATTATAATTTGCTTCCTCTAATTAATTCCTTGTGGAAAAAACTTCATCTTCAATTTTTTTTCATTCCTGCAGTTTTTCTTCTAGTTTTTTAACCAAAGCATCCTCATTTTATTTGTAATCTTATAATTGTTTCTTCATAATAGCCACATCATGATCCCTATTTTCCAATATCTTCTTTTGTTCTTTGTTAAGAGTTATGAGTCTCCTTATCTCTTGTAGAGAAGTAGTGAGCTCATCTTGAACAAATTTCATATCTTTTGGTTGACCCCTCCATACATATTCAACTATTATTGAATCTTCTGATTGAGCCTTTAGACTAATAATAGGTTCCTCTTATATCTCATACAATGGGTTGGAAATTTCACTTTGATATTTAGCAAGTTTCATTTCTATTACGTCCTTTTTCATGAACCCTTAGTTAAACTGAGAGGGAGGGGGGGGGGGGGGTGAATCAATTTAGTACATTCATGGACTTTTAATACTTTTTCTTTAAACTTGTTTACACCTCCATTTCATAAGCAATGTAATATATAATAAATCAACAAACTTAATATGTGAGCAGCAAGTGTTAAGCAGATTAAATACAATACATCAACACATAATCATCATGCACATAGACAACAGATATAAGTGGAAACCCATAAGGGAGAAAACCACATATTATTATTTTTGTGATGCAAAGGCAAGCTCCAACTCCCTCTCACAACTGATTTTCTTTAGGCTCCAACCTACAGGAGGCTACTACCTCAATTTCTGTAAGCTACAACTTGTACTGAAGCTCCAACTCCCATCTATTTTTTGCAGGCTACAACCCACATGAGGCTCCTGTCTCAACCAACTACAAATGGACATCTATCAAGATACAACTTGATATGGAATCTCCAACTCCCTCACACTATAATAAAATCATATACTGATTTACCGACATATCAACTTTGTTTTACTTCTTCTTCACTGATGTCTTTTCAGCCTTCATATCAGCTCTCGATGTGCACATCATCTCTATCCACTCACTCTCATTCTTCCACACTCTAACCTCACTATGCACATTATAATAACATCATTTATAGAGATAACTTCGTGGCTATTTACATTCTATAGAAGTGAAAATGCATGACTCTTTGCCTTCCACCCACTCATTTTCTCACTGAACATATTCATGATGTTACAACAATATATACACTCATTTCAATATCAAATGGAGTTTTTCTTTTCCTTGGAGACTTGCCTTTGCATCACAAACAATATAAAATAATCAATGAATTTACATTTACAGTTACAAAAATATTTCAATTCAGCCCTTTCATCTTCTTGCTTTTATGTTCGTTTTGTCTTCTCTGCTTGCTGTTATATTTCTAACTGTGCAGCATAACCATCTTTGCCCGACTTGACCCACTCTCCCTATTATATCTATTGACCGCAGTGTTCAGTGTTCTGCTCCTTTACTCTGTGTCAGGTCATCTACGCGAGTCTCCTTCTGCCCTTGTTCAGCCTTTTGTTATTAATCAGCCGCAATACACTGTTAATTCAATTCTTCTTCTCGTAATTCAATTCTTTTAACACTATTTGCACCTTGAATCGATTTATGGATATATTCATATCTCTTCCATTTCACTTTCATGTTGGACAATGATTGATCATTTATATCAGTACGATATTTGTTTTTAAATTTAGTCAAATTTCCACAATCATCGCATTTTTTACCACCAACACATTTCTTTTCGTAAAATAGTTCATTGCTTTCTCTTTCACATAGAATTTGAGATATGAAATCATGGATAGTGGAAGGAGGAGGTGAATCCTTCCAAAATGTTCTACCAAAATCAAGGAATGTGTCATAATATAACTCAAATTCCACATGATAACGACAACAAGAAGTGTCGCATACGGTGATAGGTTTTACACACCATGGTTTTTGTTGAACAAAAGCACTGATAGAAACATGAATTTCATGATTCTCTTCTTTGAACTTGTTGAACAACTCTTTCTGAGTGGTTTCCAAGAAATGTTTTTCATGTTCTTCATACTGATTTCGTGCTATTATTCTTCGCATCACATGCCTTACAGTTGGAAAAACACGCGAATTGTTCTTCCAATATTCATATATTATTTTTTTAACATCTTCTCCAAGTCTATCTTTATATGGTTGCCTACAAATAGCTCTCCAACAAGCAAGTTCATCATTTACAACTATTTGCAACCAAAATTTTCGATGTTGTGCAAAGTTTTTAGCGAGGTTCCTAATGCTCGTGTCATAGATTTTACCAAGCGATTCTCTTTAATACTTGATGAAACCACTACCATATGTATTGATCTACGTACAACTAAAACATTTTTTTGTCTAGTTCTTTTCATTGAATTTATAGCACTATTTATATTTTGTATCAAATTTTCCTTCTTTTTTTAATCTTTGGTTGATTTTCGAATACCCAATAAATTCGTACCTTCTTTTAATTTCCTTAATGATAGGAGACCTTTCAACCTTTGGGCTTGAACTGTCACATTTCCTTTATGAAATACTTACTCAAAAATGCGGTTAACACGATATTGTATATAATGGTCAGCTTTTTTTTAATCTTTGGTTGATTTTCGAATACCCAATAAATTCGTACCTTCTTTTAATTTCCTTAATGATAGGAGACCTTTCAACCTTTGGGCTTGAACTGTCACATTTCCTTTATGAAATACTTACTCAAAAATGCGGTTAACACGATATTGTATATAATGGTCAGCTTTTTTATCTCCATATGTGTGAGTGTCAACATTTTCTAACATCTCGTCATCGACATTTATTTCATCAGTACATATTCGAATGAATAGTACATAATAAGCTTACATATTCAATAAATAACTAAATTAATAAATATATGTATAATTTCAATAATACGTGCATGTGTTCAACATATATATATACCTTGCGATTCAATTTCTTCACTTGAATTTCTTTCATCATTTTCACCATCTTCAATCATTGGTTCAATATCTCTTTCACTTTCTCTTTCAAAATTTTGTATCTCATCACCAATGTTTTGAGGAATATCTCTCTCTATTTACATTGAAAAATATTTTTCAAATTAGTTCATCAAATAAAAATTAAGCTTCACATTTGGAAAATTTTAAATATATCAAAATCATAATATTTACATTTAAATAATTGTTTCAACTTCTAGTTGAGGTTGATTTTCCCCTTCAATATTTTAGAGTGCTTCTATCTTTCTTTTGTGAGATTGTCTCGTCTCTTCTCTACGTTCCTCAGGGTCTCTTTTTCGATCATATTTTCTCGTACAATTTCTTCGATTTCCCATGATAATATAGTATGAAGTTCAAAAAATTTCCTTCAAAAATTTAGACAAAAACTCAATTAAAAAAACATCACAAAAGATTTAATTAAAAAAAAAAAAACTCATTTTAATTTTTTTGAAAAAAATACATACTCCAATCCAAAACACTTACTTTAAAAAATTCAAGAAAAAAATGTCTTATTAAAATGAAACGAAGTTCAAAATATTTCCTTCCAAGTCCTACAAAAAAATTAAACATCAATTTACGTTAACTGCTTCCTTCACTCGGGATGTTTCTTTTTTTTTTTTTTAATTTTTAAACGTTCGTCGGTATTGCAACGCTTCATAAGCGTCGGTCTTTCGACGCTCTCAACGTTTTAACCTTTCGTCGGTATTGTGACATTTCATCCTTTCGTCGGTATTGCGACATTGCTTTTTAAAAAAAAAATTTAAACGTTCGTCGATATTGCGACGCTTTATAAGCGTCAGTCTTTCGACGCTTTCAACGTTTTAACCTTTCATCGGTATTGCGACGTTTTATCCTTTTGTCGATATTGCGATGTTTTAACATAACGTCAGAATTGCGACGCTTGTTTGAAAAATTGAAAAACGTCGGAAGACCGACAGTTTTCTATCGTCAGAAGACCGACAGTTGTGGCTCGTCGGAAGACCGACGCTTATAAAACGTCGGAATAGCGACGGTTTGGAAAACGTCGGAAGAGCGACAGTTGTTTGGAAACGTCGCAAAAGTGTCGCTCTTCCAA
This sequence comes from Pinus albicaulis, assembly GCA_034641835.2. NCBI lineage: Eukaryota > Viridiplantae > Streptophyta > Pinopsida > Pinales > Pinaceae > Pinus > Pinus albicaulis. The sequence continues at coordinate 707,357,444 of CM076575.1, read as the reverse complement.
TGCTTTATTGAAGTGTCGGAATTGCGACGTAATGTCTAACCACATTTTGTCTAGCCTCAAACTATCGATCTTGCGACGACTATGTGTCGGAATAGCGACAAAGTGGCCGTCGGAAATTGGGCCAAATACACTAGTGTATGTGCAGTGAATGCATACTAAAAAAGGGTTAAGTGAAGAAAAATAAAATTCAAAAGCCAAAAGAGGTTAAATAAGCAAGGAAAATGGTGAATAAGAGGTGGAAAGCCAAGGTTCCAAAGAAAGGGAAACTAATGCATAAGTGCTCCACCAACAAAGGCATTCATGTGTATCTATCATACATAGCCTCACATGTCTATCATGGGATTTTTGCCCCCAAAACATACCATCTATCAGTACACAGACGCCTTGGTGGTTTTCTTGGGAAATACTTCTATTCTTAGGGTACACACACATGTAATATGGGCTAATGATGACCTTCCTATGCCTAATCTTGGAAAATTGTATGAGTTATAGGAGTCATTGTGAAGTTTGAAGGAAATGTTTAACAAGATCTAACTAGTGGCATTTACATTTGACATGACTCAGTTTTTAATATTTATGTTGCATCGAACTTGTGTTCAACTACATTGGCTCACTTGAGCACCTTTTGGGATGATTCACTTTGCATGACCTTGACTTGGATTGAACCTTCCTCAATTGGAGAATGTTGGAGAGGCCACATATATGCTTGATGTGTGCATTTACATTTCATTTGGAGGTCCTTCCACTTCTTTGAGAGGATGTTGGGCTTCTTGAGGACATAACACCCTTGTAGAGAGGACTTGGCACCTTTTTGAGGGGATGTTGCACCTCTTGGAAATTATTTACCACTTTTTGGTTGAAGAACTACACCACGTGGAGGAAACATTTCACTATGGAGACCCTACACATGAATTTTGACTCTTAATCAAGGCATCCAATCTTTGAATACCACAAGTGCCCTCATTAAGCACTCCATCAATAGCCTTCTATACTATGGTTGCACACTATAACTGGGGCACACTCTGGGAAAACACTAAAACTACATTATTATTCAATCAATGTTCCTAATCGATGTTCTATAATGTAGTAAACAAAGACTATTATTCTATATCAACTTTTCAAAAAATTGATTAAGCCTTTCAATAAGACTCTGTGTCTTAGGGTTATAGGGTAACCATAACTATGTATTTATTCTATTTAGCTAAAATACGACAGAGGAGACATACTGCCTTGGGATACCAAGATACCTTATCATTGACCACAATCCTAAATACTATCATTTTTTGTTGTTTTTGTTCTACATTAGGTGGTGGATTGCATGATTGGTAAAATTCTACCAGTAGCTCACTGTGTAATCAATAAATAATATAGTTTTATTAATGTCCAATTACTTACTATAAATACATCAAAGGGGTTTCTAAATGAAACGATAAAGTATTATATTTACGTCTCTACATTAATAATGATATGTTAGTAACCTTATTACATACTCAAAAGCATCATTCTCTACCTATATTGTTTTGCTGGATAAAATAATTCTTCCAATGAAATAACACGCCTAGAACTAGTTGATTATGCCCACATCCTTTCCCGAGGGAAATGGTTTGTACAAAGCTTCAATCATTTCAACCTTGGATGATTGAGTTCTCATTGAAGCTATCTATCCTCAAATCAGGGCTCATTCTCTAGATGAGACAACTTGCCAACAGATTTATTTAAAATAATCAATAACATATAAATTGTATTCACAATCACATTGTATTTAAAATGACAGTCTATTTAGATATCACAAAGTTTTTGAAAGTCATGATCAAGGATATAGATAGATATTCACTTTAGAAAATTATGAAATAAAACCACTGAAAATTCAGATCTCCAGATATATTTCAATCTAAATTGCTTTCAAAAACTCAGCAATGCAGACTTCTGAGAAGCTCATATATGTGAATTGTTTTAAATGGGGAGAGGCTATTTAATTGATAAAGGGAAGGGCTTTTAGGTCCTGGGAAGATCCTGGGTAACATAGCTTAAAAATAATGAAGTACACCTTGTGATTTGAGATAAGTAGGTCACAATTAGAAATATGAAAAATCAGACAAACAAATAATAAATTCTAAAAAATAGACTTGTAAGCTCTTAAAGTATGGAGAAAGAAACACAAAAAAATATTTATATTATGGGCCAAAAAAATACATGAAATACCTATATTGTAAAGAGTCAACTTGGAACAATAACAGATCCAAAGATGACAAAATTAGAGTTGTGAGAGATATTTTGAGCAGGTTCTCGATGTGTTAGTGATACATTTCGATAATAATGAGTGGGATTTGATTGGTAGATAATCCCATATATAGTTGAGAATTAGATATCTTCATATATTGAGACAACGTTGTTGTACGAAAAAAGATTAGTCTTGTGGTTGATGCCTCTGTAAGAGGGAGGATGATTAATGTATCCTTTTGTGATATATATTTGTTCTAATATATATTTGATTTGATGTCCTCCATGAAAATGAGATTGTTTCTATTGAGACATTATAATTGAACTCTTTAATGAGCTTTTTACGTTGGTACCTAATATGAGCACGATTATATGTTTTTGATCTACATAGAGCAGGACTGATTAAGGACATTGAGCTAACTCTTCTCCCCTGCTTGAGCTCAAAGGGTGAGGAATTGACATGGAGGGCTCCTTGGGTTGAGGGATCTATGGAAAATAGTGTATCACCCGAGATGTTATTTCCTAATCTTAGTAAATGTAGATTGTAACAGCCTCGAGCTAAAAAAATCATGTAATAAAGTTAATAAAGGAAAAAATAAGACCATGTTCATGTGATACGTATTCCAAGCTAAATGTTGAGAAAAACATCCTAGTGGGTGTTCATTTGGTTTATTATGGCTAAGGGAAATTGGAAAAGGTAATGAAAAAGGCTTTGGAAAGGAAAGAGGCATTAATTGGAATTTATTGATGAAAATAATGGAAAATAGGAGAAAAGGAAGGTGAAAGGTCACAGTTTGCATGTGAGGAGGAAAATGAAGGAAAATAACAGAAAATTAAAAAAATTAGAGGCATCACCGATAAAAATGCTTATGAAGATCACTTCACATCTTTTGCCAATGTTAGCTTTTATCAGTTCAGTTTAAGCTCTCTCTTTATTCTCTCTACTCTCACATACTCTTGCATACTTAAAGTTTTCTTAGAGCATTCTATCATTGGATCAAGAAAAGAAAAGGAATGGAAAAGAAGGAAAAGGGAAGCAAAGATCAAACAAGGAAGAACACGATCAAGTGTATACAGTGGGATAACTTGTAGGTATTGTATTGCATGTGTGTATTTGGTTCTCTTGTTATCATTGACATGGGTTTTTCCAAATGTGACACTGGTTTTCAAACTTTCCTTTCCATTTCTGGATAGCCACGGTGTGATGGTGGTTCTCTTTTACTTTGTTGAGTTGGATTGTCGGATGGTTTAGAAAATTGGTAGGGTGGTCTTTGGAGAAGAACACAAGGCCTAGAAATCCCTGGACTAGTGAAGGTGGGATTGTGGTAAAGTTCGATTATGTGTACCTCGGTGGGCCTAGGAATCCTTGACTGGCGAATGACAGGATATACGATAAATCTTAGAGGTGCCCTAGAGACTAGAGACATATGAATTTCTCACAATTTAGGTGGAGAGATCTAGGGAAATCCATGCTTATATAGGCCTAGTGATCCATGTACTATTATATGGTGGGATTTTGGTAAATCCCGATAGTGTATGTTTCTTGTTTGGCCCTAAGAATCCCTTGGTGGGATTGTGGTAAAGCTTGAGGAATCCTTGATTGGTTTTTGTTGTGAGTCCTACATTCATGCTTGGAATATGGCACGAAGGTGATTAGATGAAATAAATATTTGGTCTAGCCCAATCTATGGTCGAGTGGTACGTGGAAGTCCCTGATTTGGTTGCATTTTGCATATGTTAATAAGAACAATTTTCCTCATGTGTATTATGTGTAATGTGCTTGTTATTATGTAATCTTAATGATTCTTTTATCATTGTCATTTTGATAGTTATATGCTGGTTAAAAGCATGGTTTTATGACAAATCTTAGTAATGGACCTCATTATGTTTTTATTAGTAAATGAATGAAAAATGAATGCATGACCTAATAGATGGTAATGTTGCTATTATGAGAGGGCATCAAACCTTCTTGACGATTCTCAGATAAGTATGAAGTCTCTATGTGCATATGTCATTAGGGGAATTTTTAGTTCTAAAATGGGTCTCCTAAGAAAATTGTACAACCAAAATAAACTTTATAAGAACCAATAGGATTCAATATGATGATGTCAAGCATGGGGGAAGATTCACCATTTTTGGAGTAAAAAATTAAAAAATAGTAAAATAGTAAAATAATAAAACTATTTTTTCAACTCATCTCCCTGAGGTTTTACTCAAATTTCGAGCAGGATTACTAATTGGATGAAAAAAATGATTCGTCATCTAAGAATTACCCATGTTTCATAGTTTCAATGGACCTTGCTACATGAAAAGTGAGAAATACATGAAAAAACATGATTGCAATCACATTTTTCATGTATTTCTCATTTTTCATGTAGGAGGTTTCATCGAAAGTATGGAATATGGCTACTCCTTGGATGAGGAATCAAATTCTGAATCCAATGAGTATTGCCGCTCAAAATTTGAGTAAACCCATAGGGAGATAAGTTGAAAATACAAGTTGAAAAATCGTTTTTTCTTTTTTCCCTCTAAAATTTGATGATGTATTTTAATATTATTTTACAATTTCCACTTTTATTTTACAATTTCATTAGGAGGCCCATTTTACACCTCAAAATTTCCCTAATGGCTTATATGACTTGTAGATTACATGTTCATGATATGTTTGAGAGAATGTCTCTCATGGCTAGGCCTTGAAAGATCAAGTCCTTGTTCAATTTTTCCATTAGAGGGCTTGTAATCATGTTATTTATAATTTATGGAAGTTTCATGAAGTTCTGGGCGGTGGCGTGAGTCTTGAACCTAAGAATGTGGCTCATAATCTGGGGTCGTTGGCACATAATTGCCTGAAAAAAAGGTTGCAGTCACATGGATGCCTTGTTGTGCATGCGAATAGAGGATTTTAGTTGCGTGGAGGGCTTGTCATCAGTGCGACTAGGGCTCTAGTTCAACAAAATAGTAAGTTATCTCAGGGGTTGAAAACCTGTAAAGGTTGGTTGGCTCTTGAATGTCCTGTGGCATATGAGGAAGGTTAGATCTGTCTTGTCTTTTCGGTTCCACTTCCTTAACTATACTTGGGAAGTTGAATAAAATCATAGTAACTCTTCATCACATGTTTAACTCGGTGGATCGGTTAACCTGGGTAAATTTTGGAGGAGGGTGTTACAGAGCGGTATCAGGGCATGGTTCACCCTTTAGACTGGATGGGGAGAATATGACTGTCATGCATGCATGTTTTTTGTACATGTTCTTGTTAAGTATACATGGTGATGGTGACTGTTGCAGTTAAGTTTTCATGCCGCTGTTGATGATGTTGTTGTCGAGATGTGTTCATTGTGAATGCATGTTGATTGAATATGCATTTGTTTTGAATGTTTGTTGTCCATGTGGATGTGTGCATGCATTTTCATGGCTATAGTTGTTGTGTGTGAGGTCATGGTATGCAGTTGGTATTTTCATGCATGGTAACTAGATAATGATTGAGATAATATTAGTACATTGGTTATGATTATTATTATACATGTATCGTGCTAATCTAATTGATCTTGCAAATGAGATATCCTCCCCTGAACTAAACTGAGGTATGTTGGTTATGTTTATGCTTTGGTTTAGATGACATGGTATACTTGCAGGAAGAAGGTCAAATATGACTAGCAAGTTGGTAAACTACAATTCACAAGATTCTCCCTATAGATCAGATGAGCAACATGGTGATAGATACTCTCCTGATATAGTAGACACTAAATTTGATTAAATTATATAAAAACCCTTAAGTATATGAATGGTTTAGTTCCAAAATATTTAGATAATAACTTATAGCTTCCCATTGTATTGTTAAAGAAGTTTTAATTTATTAAAATTTAGACCAATGGAAAAAGTTCATTATGGAAATATAATTATGAGCTTTATTTTTTATTTATTAGTTGAGTGGGCCTAATGGTTAAGAGTATGGGGTAGATTATGTATGCCTTTGTAGACTTAGCAGTCAAATCGCTACGCGAAGGTGGGTCCCTTGTCCCACAAACAAGGGGGTCTCATGCACCAATCTAGTGTTTGGCTTGGCCGTGACCTTAAAATTTGATAATAATAATCATGGACCAATCTGGTGGCTGGCTTGGTCATGACCTTAAAATTGGATAATAATAATAATAGTGAGTGGGTCTAATGGTTAAGAGCATTTTTTTCCTCCTAAGAGGTCACAAGTTCAAAACCAGAGGGGGGTAGAGTATGTATGCCTTCGTGAACTTAGTAGTCAAATCGCTGCGTGAAGGTGGGTCCCTTGTCCCACAAACAAGGGGGCCTCATGCACCAATTTGGTGTGTGGCTTGGCCATGGCCTTAAAATTGAATAATAATAATTATTATTATTATTATTTTTCAAAAAATAATTATATATTTAACACACAAAATTATTTGGCTTGACGTTTCAAGCATTTTCATATGTATTACTAATTAAATGCATCACTCAAATTTTATTTTTCACAATTACATATTTAATTATTATTTTATTAAAACCAATTTGTAAAGATAATTTTTGAATATCAATGATGGGAAAAAATAATTCAATTAAATGAGAATGATAAAAAATAGGTTAATGTTGCTAATGACAACTTTGGTGAAACAAAAGTATACCATCCCCTACCTCGATCTCCGCATTAGGCGGGCCAATACAAAAGACTAATATAACACGGAACAGACTTAACACAGTAGAAAGTACAAGAAATTTATGGCAGAAAAACTTTTTGGACAATCAGTGATGAACAAACGCCCTTTTATGTAAATTGAGACGAAGAGGTGGGCCGGAGTAGCCACCAAAGCTTATTTAGGGAATGCAATCTGGTGGTCGTCTATTCTACATTCACCATAATAATTCCTCCTCAATCCTAAATTTAAAGTATTTAGTCATATTTAGTTGCAATCAACTATGGTCAACTAATTCTCCTCACAAAACTAGATTGTATGTCAATGCCAATCAGGGTATTCACCCTTAGTGTATATTGACTACATTTATTAATTTGATTAAGATTATTTAATAAATTTATAATTATGCATTAAGATATATTTAATAATACATTAATTTACACATGATAAATCATTAATAATCTATTAATTTACACATTAATATAAGTCGAAAATGATGCATATCCATGTGTTATGGATGCTTATCCATGATGTAGTTGTGTTAATCTTTACATAATTTGTATCATAAACTTCTACTTACAAATATAACATATATACTAATTGTTTTGAAAGATGCTCATTATATTTTTTTGCATACTAATATGCACATTATAATATATTAGCATATGAGATTCTGTACATGAAGTTTAAGTATTTTATGTTTTAGTTTTTTTAAGTTAGAATATGATGATATAATTTTTATAAGATTGTGAGTTTTAATTATATATATATATATATATATATATATAGATTTAATAATCTGAATATTTGAAAAGCTCAATATATGCAAACTAGATAAATTAAATTAATGACTCCAACAAATTTTACCCTATTTTAAACGAAACAAAATTAAATAAAAATAGAAAAAACCACTAAAAATGAGGCGAAGTCTTCTCTGAATTGGCTGAGATAAGCATCGGCCACTGTATCGCTGGATATATAAAGATGGCCGTCGTTCCAAGCAAGAGAATTTTTGTCCTCAACGATAGCAGGAACCTGAAATTGAAATCCATTTGTATGCCATCTAAATTTGGTCATAGTCGTGGTCGTCTTTTTTATTTTTCCCAAAAAGAAAACTTAATTTTATTTTCAGGACATAAAATCATAAAATCAATGTAGGTATGGATTTATTTAAAAAACATACATGTATGTAGATTTATTTAAAATTCATACATGTATGTAGATTTATTTAAAAATAGCAAAAAATATTTGAAAATCTGTTACAAGGAAAGACAAGCAGGAAGGAAAGACAATTTTATGGAAGGTGTTTTTGATAGTGCATGTTTAGGGAGAAAATGTGGCAGCGGCATAGTAAGTGAAGTATACAATTTTTTTTCCATTTTTTGTGGAAAGGTGGAGAGGGCACAAATAGTAAAGCAAATGTTGGAATATTTGAAATTCCAGAACAACAATGGAGAATAAACTTCCCCCTCTTCAACACAGAGAACAATATAAAAAAAAATCTCTTCACTGTAGACAGAGTTTTTCCACTGTAAACACTATTTCATTTAACTTCAAAAAACTTGGTTACAAAATCTCCTCTGCCTGAGGGAATAAAAAAAACTTTGACTGCTTCAAAAAACACAGTTCAAAACAACTCACACTCTCTAAAATTTCACTCTGAAAAATACTCTGTCTCTTCAAAAATGAATGCACTGCTGTGCCATTCAAAATCTATTACACTGCTGCTGTGTGTAAAAAAAAACTCACAACTGTTGAACAATGCACTGCTGTGCTGTATATGTCTTTTTACTTCTGCTGTGTAAAAAGAATTCAAGAACTTACAATGTTTTTTTTTTTTTTTGCACACAGACCCTTTTTATCTATCTTTTTAACTCAGCACCTTTTTTTTACAATATATAAAAAACTATTTTAAATAAAACTATTTTAAAAACTTAAAAACAAAATAATAAAAACTAAAATAAAAAAAAACTATTATGGCCCACGGCCTCCCCTTTCTTTGAGAACATTCTGTTCATATATATGTAAAACATATATATATATATGTTGACTTGTACGCACGTTTTTTTTAAAACAAACCTTAAAACAACCTTTGACCAATTGAACCTAGACGCCTCACAAGAATTAACCATTTTTCATAAAAATCTGCTGCGGCCAAAAGTTTGCAGCTGATGTCATCAATTTGTGATGCGGGATTTTTATTAAATCCGCCCTATAAATTTCTCCGGGTCCGATTTTTGGCAACCTGTACGGAGAAAAGTGTGATGCGGGATTTTCTTTCAATCTGGCTTAATAAACTTCAGGTCCGGAGGTTGACTTGTGGTTTGGGACCACTGTCCTTCAGTTTTTTAAACTCCTACGCATTCAAAAATAGCAAGCGGCTCATCTGCAACGTTTTTTTTATACTGCGATCTTGACTGATCGCTGGAAAAGGAAAGCGGCTGCCTGTACACTGATCTGCAAACAAAAACGTTAGGCGGCTTACACAGCTGAAAGTAATTTCAACACTCCCCCTTACTTTCAGCTGCTGGGTTATCAGTCATACCCAGACATTTCCTCAAAAACTCAAAACTCTTCTGCCCCAATGGCTTGGTCAGAATGTCTGCAAACTGCTCCTGAGTTCTGCAGTGTTCCAAAACAATTTCACCATTGTTTACCAATTCTCTAATGTAATGAAACTTTGTGTCAATGTGTTTCGTTCTCTTGTGAAACACAGAATTCTTGGATAATGCAATAGCTGAGCTATTGTCACAATAAATCACTGCTCCTTTTACCTGCTCTTGGCACAAACTTCTTAACATCCTCCTCATCCAAATTGCTTGACAAGCTGCTGCTGTGGCTGCCACATATTCTGCCTCTGCTGTAGACAATGCTACAATGGGTTGTTTTTTAGAAGCCCATGAAATTGCTCCTAAACCCATATGAAAAACATAACCGGAAGTGCTCTTCCGATCATCTACACTTCCAGCCCAATCACTGTCAGTGTATCCAACTAAATCTGAATTTTCTGAAGTAGTATATAAAATACCAAATCTTTTTGTACCTTTAACATACCTCAAAATTCTCTTCGCTGCCTGCCAATGTGCATCCTTTGGCTTCTCCATAAATCTGGAAATTAAGCTAACAGCATGCATTATGTAAGGCCTAGTTGCAGTCAAATACATGAGGCTACCAACTATGCTCTTATACAAGCTAGGATCAAAATCCTTGCTGCTGTCCTCCCTGCTGAGTTTTAATCCCATCACTGTGGGAGTGATCGCTGATTTGCTCTCCTGCATATTAAATCTTTCCAGCACTTCATTAACATATTTTTCCTGTGAGATAAAAATCCCATTTTCATCTTGTTCTACTTCTATTCCTAAGAAGTATCTCAACAAACCCATGTCAATCATTTCAAATTCTTCTTTCATGACTGTTTTAAAATTTTCAATAAGGTAATCATCATTACCTGTGAAAATAACATCATCAACATATAAAACTATAATCAATATTTTACCATCTTTTTCTTTGATGTAGAGGGTGGGTTCTCCCTCACACTTTTCAAATCCATTTTCTAGTAGATAGGAATCTATCCTACTGTACCACGCTCTTGGCGCTTGCTTCAGCCCATAAAGAGCTTTCTTCAATTTGCACACTTTGTGCTCTTGGCCTTTCTTCTCATAGCCTAGAGGTTGTTCAATGTAAACCTCTTCCATTAACACTCCATTTAGGAATGCCGACTTCACATCCATTTGGTAAACTTTCCACTTGTTTTGTGCTGCTATGGACAGCACTACTCTCACGGTTTCCATTCTAGCAACCGGTGCAAAATTTTCCTCATAATCTATCCCATGCTTTTGCTTATACCCTTTGACAACAAGCCTTGCCTTGTGTCTCTCTATTTTGCCTTCAGCATTACTCTTGGTCTTGTAGACCCATTTAACTCCAATGACATCTTTACCTTTTGGGAGTTCAACCAAATCTCATGTCTTGTTTCTTTCTATGGCATTAATCTCCTCATCCATAGCTTCTATCCATTTCTTTTCCTTAATAGCTTCTTCAAAGTGGATAGGGTCTTCAACATGACAATATAAAGCAAACAAAGAATTGATACCTTCATTTGCTGCCTCTTGTGCATAAATGTCATTTAAATTTCTAAACTTCTTACCTCTTTCACTTGATGTACAAATGCTTGAAGAAGCACTTGAATTTCCTCCTTGTGGTGTGCTTGGAGAAGCACTTTCATTTCTCCTCAAGGGTGTCTCTTGCTGCTCTTGTGTTGGTGCTGCTGTTTGGGGATGTATTTCAGTCAATTCATCATCATCTTCATCATGAGATAAACAGTGTTTAACATTCACTGTTTTCTCTATGCTTCCATCCCAAGCTTCCTCCTCAATAAACTGAACATCTCTGCTCACAATAAACTTCTTAGTGGATGGGTTATATAACCTGTAGGCCTTGGATTCCTCACTGTATCCAATGAAAATACATTTCTCCCCCTTGCTGTCCAACTTCTTCCTTAGCTGATCCGGTATGTGTGCATAAGCCACACATCCAAAAACCTTCATATGTGTGACACATTGCTTTGTGCCACTCCATGCCTCTTCCGGCACTTTGTTCATCACTGCTTTTGTAGGGAACCTATTCAAAATGTATGCTGCACAATGTACAGCTTCAGCCCAATAATCATTAGGCAAATGTTTTGCCTTTAACATACTCCTCACCATGTCCATTATGGTTCTATTCTTCCTTTCGGCTACTCCATTTTGTTGTGGAGTATATCTAGTTGTAAACTGTTTTTGAATACCATTTTCTCTACAAAAACGTAGGAAATTTTTAGAGATATACTCACCTCCTCTATCAGTCCTTAGAACTTTGATGTGCAGCCCACTCTGGTTTTCCACAAGTGCTTTGAAATTGCAGAATTTTTCAAACACTTCACTTTTGTTTTTCAAAAAGTAAACCCAAGTTTTTCTTGTAAAATAATCTATGAATGTTAACATGTAGTGGCTGCTAGCAAGTGATGGAGTTTGCATCGGTCCACACAAATCTGAGTGGACAATCTCTAAGGGTGCCTTTGCCCTTATGCTTTTCCCGGAAGGAAAACTTTCTCTGTGTTGTTTCCCAAGAATACAACCATCACAAAGGCTGTCCGGCTTCTCTATCAATGGTAAACCTCGTACCATTCCTTTTCTATTTAACAAATTAAGACCTCCAAAGTTGAGATGTCCAAATCTCAAGTGCCACAACCAATTTTCATCTTTTGGTTCGCTTTGGATAGCCTATTTTGCCACTGCTGCTATCTTTTCTTCATTTTTCAGATCTGCTCTCATTCTAAGAGGGAACATTCTGTTCCTTGTCATCTTCACTTCAGCAATACATTGTTTGCTGGGTGGTTTGTCCATGATGGTACAAACATCATCCTCAAAAAATACATTGTACCCCTTTTGAACAAGCTGTCCAATACTTAAGAGGTTACACTTCATTCCTGGAACATAATAGACATCTGCTATGGATTTCTTTGCACCTTTCCTTTTTAGAACATTTACATTCCCTTTTCCCATAACAGACACTTTGCTATCAGTTCCTAGTGTGACTTGTGACTTCACACTCTTATCTAGCATAGAAAACATGGCTAAGTTTCCTGTCATATGGTTACTGCAACCGGAGTCTAGAAACCATAAATCCTCATTCTTTTCTTCAGCCATATTATAAGCCAAAAACAAATTATCTTGGCTGATATTTTCTCTAGTGAAATTTGCACTAGTTCTACTTCCCATATCATGCTGCTTCTTTCTACATTCATTAGCATAATGACCATATTTTTTACAATAGTGACATTGGACATTGGACTTATCATACCTATGTCCTTGAGCATTCTGCTGACCACTCTGCTGGCTGCTGCCTTGGCCTTGATGCTGATTTGGATTGCTGCCCCTTCCTTGAGCATTTGCTGGACTGTTTCTTCCACCTCTGTTTTGGCTTCTGCCTCTTCCTCTTTTGTTTCCTCTACCTTGCCCTCTTCCTCTTCCGAAAGACATCTGGATCTTAAAGGCATGTTCTAGAGATGAGTTTTCACTCCTACCCAATCTCTGCTCATGAGTCATCAGTGATGCATGTAGCTCATCCACTGTGAACTTTGTGAGATCCTTAGTCTCCTCTATGGTGGTGACAATCACATCGAATCCTGAGGGTAGACTCCTCAAGAGTTTTTCCACAATCCTCTTCTCTTCAAGAGTCTCTCCATGAGATCTTATTTGTGTGACCATTCCAATCACATGAGTGAAGAATGAGTCAATAGTATCTGACTCTTTCATACAGAGAGTCTCAAAGTCTCTCCTCAGCAACTGAAGTTTTGATGTCTTCACTTTTTACATGCCTTTATAGGTTGTCTTAAGAGTTTCCCATGCTTCTCCGGATCTCTTGGCTGCTGCTATCCTTGGAAACACACTCTCATGCACTGCTTGATACAATAAGAAGAGAGCCTTGGAGTCTTTCTTCCTATTGCTCTTCAGCAACTCTCTTTCTGTCTGAGTTAAATCTTCAAACTCTTCTTCATTTGCTGGCTCTTCAAAGCCATCCTCAACAAATTCCCATAAGTCTTGGGAGACAAATAGAGCTCTCATAGTTATTGACCAGTAGTCATAATTTTTCCCATTAAACATTGGGAGATGGACATTTCCCATACTCATACCAGTGCTGGCTCCAGCCATTCTGCACTCTTAACTATGATTAAAAAAAACTTGACTGTGTATGTAAAACAGCTCACTGTTCTGCAACAGTGACTCAAAAACTGTATAGAGAAATACCTTTGGATTCTTTGGCTGAGTCTTCACACTGCTGGAGAAGCTACTGCAACTAAGAACTCCTTTCCTTCAGCTTCTTTGATCTTCAAAGAGCCTGGACTAGCTCTGATACCATGTCGGAATATTTGAAATTCCAGAACAACAATGGAGAATAAACTTCCCCCTCTTCAACACAGAGAACAATATAAAAAAAAATCTCTTCACTGTAGACAGAGTTTTTCCACTGTAAACACTATTTCATTTAACTTCAAAAAACTTGGTTACAAAATCTCCTCTGCCTGAGGGAATAAAAAAAACTTTGACTGCTTCAAAAAACACAGTTCAAAACAACTCACACTCTCTAAAATTTCACTCTGAAAAATACTCTGTCTCTTCAAAAATGAATGCACTGCTGTGCCATTCAAAATCTATTACACTGCTGCTGTGTGTAAAAAAAAACTCACAACTGTTGAACAATGCACTGCTGTGCTGTATATGTCTTTTTACTTCTGCTGTGTAAAAAGAATTCAAGAACTTACAATGTTTTTTTTTTTTTTTGCACACAGACCCTTTTTATCTATCTTTTTAACTCAGCACCTTTTTTTTACAATATATAAAAAACTATTTTAAATAAAACTATTTTAAAAACTTAAAAACAAAATAATAAAAACTAAAATAAAAAAAAACTATTATGGCCCACGGCCTCCCCTTTCTTTGAGAACATTCTGTTCATATATATGTAAAACATATATATATATATGTTGACTTGTACGCACGTTTTTTTTAAAACAAACCTTAAAACAACCTTTGACCAATTGAACCGGACGCCAAGCAAGAATTAACCATTTTTCATAAAAATTCCGCGTGCCAAAAGTTTGTTGCTGATGTCATCAATTTGTGACGCGGGATTTTTATTAAATCCGCTTCATAAGTTTCCCCGGGTCCGATTTTTGGCAACCTGTACGGAGAAAAGTGTGATGCGGGATTTTCTTTCAATCTGGCTTAATAAACTTCAGGTCCGGAGGTTGACTTGTGGTTTGGGACCACTGTCCTTCAGTTTTTTAAACTTCTGCGCATTCAAAAATAGCAAGCGGCTCATCTGCAACGTATTTTTTATACTGCGATCTTGACTGATCGCTGGAAAAGGAAAGCGGCTGCCTGTACACTGATCTGCAAACAAAAACGTTAGGCGGCTTACACAGCTGAAAGTAATTTCAACAGCAAAGATCATAGTAGTGTGGGAAGTCTTGATTGCTGTAAAATGATTTGGTATGGAGAACATTCAAGTTTATGGAAAAGCCAAGGGCATCATAAACTGGGTTAAAGGCTTTAATAGCTTCAGTTCACCCATATTAAATAATTGGATGAAGCCCATCAGAAAGCTAGTGAGTAGCTTTCAACATATCAATTTCCACCAGGAGGACAGATTTATTTTCCAAAAGAGAAATTGGTAAGGAATCAGGTAGGTTCTACTTTTCTGCATATGAACAAAGAGTTATGATTAATGCTCTTCCTCATAGTAGATTTGATTACTGTAGTACCTTGTCATAATTTTGAGGAAAAATGTAAAGTAGAATCTGAAGAACAGTAACAAGATTCTATGAAGACGAACTCTCGCAAAAATTTTCTTTTTTTTTTTCTGCGAGTCTAGGAAATTTCTATTTTCTTTGCTGAAGATGTAGGAACTCAATGATGAACAGTACTAACTAAACTGGACATTATGAACTCAGTGCTGGATAGATTACAATTGAGACTCTTCCAGATACAAATGATATCGCCCAAAAAAAGAATTTGAACTACTACTATCTTTTTAAATTAATATAAAGAAAAAGCGTTTTTTTCTCTGCTGAAAAAAGAATGTGGCTCACTCACTTGAGAGAGCCCGTGTAAACTGAGTGAGGAGTGGAAGAAATGGAGGGTTTGGCGTGGGAAAAGGCATCCGTAATGCGATCCCGACACCGCTGATGCGAAGTAACATCTAGCTGTCGTGGGAGGCTTATCTCCTGTACTTATTCCATCTGCGCCGCTTTTCAGTGGAGGCAACGTCCGAAATAATGTATTGAAATCATTTGACGGGAGATCGGTGAAGTACACCTGGAATTCCGGCACCTCCATGGAATGCTGAATGAACGTTAATTTTGCAGCATTGACGATGGTGTCTACTGCGAGAAGAGTATTAATCCCCGTTGCGCACCCCAAATCTGCAATACGAAATAGGTTATCAGCTACCTCCCTCATTTCTATGACAGATGTCGCGTTCTTATAGATCGAATGCTCCAGAACTGGCTTCAGGGCCATAACCATATTTAACTGCACAAGCATCATTACAATTAGAATTAGATGGATTATTTTTTTGTTTGTTTATTTATAGTCATCATTATTTCTTCTGGTAGAACAAGTGGTCTGCTTGTTTTTTTTTCTTTGAAAATTATGGAAATTTTTGCAAAATTTTACTAAAATTGAGTAGAGATTTTTGTAAATTTAATTATCAAATTTCAAGATTTTGGGTACTCATGAGGTTTTTGATGGTGTTGAATCTATTTCCACCATAAAAACATAATTCAAACACTACTACAGCAAGATTTATTAAAAAAAATTGCCCAAATTCCTATAACTTTTAACTAGCCAATCCTCAACCTCCATAAACAACTCCTAAAATAACTATTTCATTTATTAGGAGTTGCTGGGTACTCCTGAGGTTTTTGATGGTGTGGTTTTGCTTTTTTAGATTGGTAATCTAATTTACTATTATTGTTATTTAATTTATAGTTTGAGTGAGTTTAATAGTGAAGAGTGTAATTTTTTTTTTTTTTTTTGGAAGAAATTATAGTTTAAAATTAGATAGATAGAATATGTATGTAAATAATTGTTTGGAAGTGAATTTCTTGTCTTACAAATAAAAAAAATTTAGTATCTAACTTAACAATAACTTAAAATTTTAAATCTACTAACACAATTAACCTAGCATTTAAAAAATATATATCAAAACATCTATTATCATAATTATTTTACATCATTTATCATAATTATTTTAAATCTATTGACAAAATTAGCCCAGCATTTAGAAAAGGAATCCAAAATATCTATTATCATATTGAGAAGACGTTCAGAAAACTTTCATAAGGTTGTCATTTCTCCTGGCAGAGTAGTGAGTGAGATGTCTAAATCGCTGCAAAAGTGGGCATTCTCACACTGTTGGTACAAATAAAGATTTGTCTTTTTTTTAAGTAGTTTGTAGCTTTATAGGTGGCATTTCATGCCATAAAATATAACATTTGTTCGTAGAGGTTAATTGTTTAATTTTGATAATAATGATTTAAATTATTCTGATTATATATCAATTTTATTGATTTTATTATAGAAAAAAAAAAGGTATTTTTAATATCTATGAGGCTAAAAATAGTTTATGGGACAGATTTCTTTTTCATCTAGCTCTTGTATTCGGCCATTTTCTTGTGAAGTTTTACAATAACCGCTCCGAGTTTCTCGATAAACTCTTAACTGAATAGATTATCCCAAGAACTAGCTACCACAATACCTGCATAATTTTAGGCCTGGCATTCTAAAATGAAATGTTTTTCTGTTTCCACTTTTCTGGAGGAGCAAAAAATACATACTCTTCCTCCCACATTCCTTTTGGCCTTTTCCAGCTCCCTGTTTCACAGTTGATGAGAATTAGTCTTTAATTAAGCAATAAGAATATAATCCTTTTAAATAAAACACAATATAGTCTCACAATGGAGTTGATGAGAATTAATCCTTAATTAAGCAATAAAAATATAATCCTTTCAAATAAACAATCAGTTAAGATATTAGATTTCACGCAATCCAACTAAGATTTTTTCATATAAGATTAACTTACTTTTATTTCAATACAATACAGTCCAGTCAGTTTTAACTCATTAAATCTGGAAAAAAAAAAAAAAAAACAATTAGTTTTGAAATTGTTTCCTTTCTCTACTCATATGCTACCCAACCAACTAGGAACTTACTATCCAACTTCCTAGCACTAGGAAATCTCTACAAGTTGCCTAGCCTAGTGTGTGTATGTGTGTATATCACTTACTAGGAATTAGGGATAGCATGAAAGCATAGGCTAAAAAGAAGAAATTACAAGTAGAAGGAAGATATTTACAAGATGTATGATAATTGAGTAAATTTTGTTCTATTTTGATTCAATTTCATCTTATGCAGAATTTGGTAAGAAGATTGACAAAAAAAAAAAAAAAACTCTAGCCAAGTATTTATTTGAGAAAAAAACTCCATTAAAATGATGCTTAAATTGATTTACCACAAAAAAAAATAATGTTTAAATTGATTTACCACAAAAATGTGGTATTCTTGACACCCCAAATAGTGCAATTCAGGATTTTTCATCACTATTCCCATTCAAAATTTCTATCCCTAGTACATTAGTACTGATCTACCATTGTATTCCTATTTCATTTTTGTCTAAGAGTTTAGTACAAAAAAGCTAAATATCATGGCCCTCGGTTCGAGAACAACTCTCCTAGTCATAATTATTTTTTCTATATCTATCTTGGTATCATACATTTTCTTTATATTCCATATACGATGGCATATACGAAACAATACTAGGTTGAAGTTTCCGATGTCTCATGATACATATTTGTTAGTTTCTAGCTAACAATGGTGGATATTTTATAGTTAATATCTACATTTTTCTAAGTTTGTACAGTAATGAGAACTCTCATGTTGAGTTTGTCTTTCCTAATTGTATTGGCTAAGCATTTATTAAGGGAAATATCCAATGTATAAATGTGTTTCATGGAGCTTTTGATATATTGCTTCAGGATCTAAAGAAGTCGAGGTTCTCTACTTTGGTTGTACTGGTGGGGAAGTTGGTTGGCCAACATATGGTGATAAGAATGGAAACATCAATTATGCATAGTGTTTTTATTAGAGCTTTTCAAAGCATATAACAAACGGTTAAGGTATACTAATATGACATGTAAATTTTGTAACTTATCTATTTAGTCATGTTGACAAAGATGAAAAAAGTATTTCGACATGTTGATGTAAATTTGAAAGGATTTGGAGCATTTCCTAGTATGATGGGATGCCCAAATATGCAATCAATTTGTCAAGGCAAGGAGAAAAGATGACATTGGTTTCTTCCAAAGGTGTTAAATATTTTCCTAGATGATGGTGTGTGCTCAACCCAAGTGCAAGCCCTGTGTTCTCAACCCAAGTGAAAGCATTTTAGTGTTGACTCAATTACCCTATAGTATTGTCTATGCTTGTACACATGGTGATTGAACTTATATGATATATGAATCATCACGCAACAATTCAAATCATCAAATTTATGCATCATATGCACTTCACTCACACTATAAGGTGAAAAGTAAACACGGGGACTTCAATGGGGGAGAAATACCATATCACGTGTGTTCATATTGGGGGATATATATTGAGGAAAAAATGACATAATATATTAAACATATAATATGGGGTAAAGAGTTTTTATATTGGAAGGTATAAAAAATGGAGCTCAAAGTTAATGAAAAAATATAAAGGGGTATAAAAAATGTTTATGAAAAAATGGATACCTATAATATCTAGTGAAAGTAGGGGTTTTTTAAACTTGGAAGATGTATTGGGTTTGTATTGGCAAGGGGTTAAAAAATGTTATTTTTAGAGTTATTTTTCAATATGTAGTCAAATTAAGGGTATTTTTTAGTATTCCACGAACGCATGTCAAGCTCGACCCATCGTAAGGGAACTATAAATTTGAGATCAAAATTATAGTTAGTCTAGCAAAAATAGATATCAATAATTGCATATATTCTTTCATGTCCATTGTTGGGGCTATGGAAGTTGTTCTTTTGTAAGTTTTATAATAATTTGTAGAGTTATTTATACATTCTTCAATATTTGAACGGCGACAAATTTTCTTTATATGCTTCCTAAAGTTCTCTTACTTGGAACATCCTTACATGGAGAATTTTTTTGTTTTGTAACATTGTCTACCTACACTAATAAATAATTTACAAACCTCGTTACCTTTAGGTTCTCACTGAGGATAATTTTACAAAAAAATGTATGCCATTTAAACAATAGTAATACTTGAATTTCTATGGAAATGTCCAAAAGAAATAGGTCACCATCTATTAGCCAGTATCTATTTCTTTGACATGTTTAAAAGAGTGTATTTTTCTAGTATATAATAATATAGGTTGTGTGGGCATGCAGATCTCCTCCACCTCCTTATGCAAACACTTATGTTGCAATCAAATAAGATTTAGCACATTTCAACACTACTATTGGACATGTAAGTTGTGCAATGGACATGAAACCTATTATGGTTACATTTTCCATAAAAGAGCATGATGAATATTCTTATTGTATGGTATTTATATGTCATGAATTTATATGCCACATATTATTTTTTCAATACATGTGGCATAACAGCCATTGAGGTGTTAATTTTCGGGTCTCTCCACCGTCAAAACTTCTCCTTTTACAAGAGTTTTATTTATAATGCTACAACTTATAAGAGTGCTATTGTGCCATGTTTGTTAATCAAATTTTCATAGCTATAAAGTTTTAATTATGATGTCACTTAATTATAATATATATCACAGTTTCTTAAGTAAATGCACTTGATAGTACAAGAATGAAGAATCATCTTACTCTTTGTGGCAAACATCCTACGTCAATGGCATTTTGTAGACGATAACTCTAGATATAACACTCGATTTCAACCATATAAGTATGCTTACGTAATATATCTAGCCAATTATGACAATTTAAAGTAATGCTTGAAGAGTGATTTGGAAAATAATTTATTTATTTTTCTTAAAATTTATGACCTATGTTTTTCATAGTAAATATAGCTTACTGTTTTCATGTATATATATTTTTTGAAGTATAACCATCATAATGATTTTGTTACTGTCCTCTTCAAATGAGTGCTCTTACAAGTAATAAGGAGGCTGGAACAGGAACAACCTACTACATTTGTTCATTCTGATCAAATTTTTAGGTAGATAAAGATATATTTTTAGGTTATTTCCACTTACTGAGGGTCGATTAGGATTACAACATAAAAAATTTCGATAGGATTCATGGTGCACAAGGTTGAAAGTGGATTTTTTTTTTTTTGTATTAAGGTCCTATATTTCAAATATGAGCTCTAAATTCTTTGTGCTATGTACATGTACCTCTTGTCATATTGTAGTAATACTCCCATGTACCTACTTTCCGCCAAACTCCTACTGTGAGTAGTTATGAGTCATCCATGTATTATATATCTGAGGTATCACCTATACATAATCAAAAAATCATTTGAGCAAATATTTGATCCATTATATGTATCCTAATATCCACACTTGTATTTTATCTCTTTTTGATAGTTGCTCCCCTTGTTCTTCTTCAATCTTCTCTTACTTCTGCAAGTTCCATATCAATCTCAAAATTTCTCGTACTTGAAGAATCCTTCACCAATATATTAGATATAAGTGGTCAGATATACCTTTGTATATTCCTACTTTCTTCTCCATACCTTAGTGATATTCCTTGTATTAGTAGAGTAACCTTATTCTTTGGTCCATTTTATGTTGATTCCAAAATCACATGTTGTATGTCCTTCATTGTGACATTTATAACGCTCTATATTGGGCTTGAATATTGAAAGGAATGACATATTTCCATAACTTCTTATTTGATTTCTCATGAACCTATTCATGGAAGTCCAATAATATCTTCTATAGCTTTCATAATCATTTATGCCATAGGATTGTCAGATGGTTTAGAAACTTAGTAGGTTGGTCTCGGGAGAAGAACACAAGGCCTAGAAATCCCTGGACTGGTGAAGGTGGGATTGTGGTAAAGTTCGATTATGTGTACCTTGGTGGGCCTAGGAATCCTCGACTGGCGAATGACAGGATATATGGTAAATCTTAGAGGTGTTTCCCTTGATTAGGCGTAGGAATCCTCGATCGGTGAATGACACGATATACGGTAAAGCCTAGAGACTAGAGATAGATGAATTCCTCACAATTTAGGTGGAGAGATCTGGGGGAATCCATGCTTGTATTGGCCTAGTGATCCATGTACTATTATATGGTGGGATTGTGGTAAATCCCGATAGTGTATGTTTCTTGTTTGGCCCTAGGAATCCCTTGGTGGGATTGTGGTAAAGCTTGAGGAATCCTTGATTGGTTTTGTTGTGAGTCCTACATTCATGCTTGGAATATGGCACGAAGGTGATTGGATGAAATAAATATTTGGTCTAGCCCAATCTATGGTCGGGTGGTACGTGGAAGTCCCTGATCTGGTTGCATTTTGCATATGTTAATAAGAATAATTTTCCTCATGTGTATTATGTGTAATGTGCTTATTATTATGTAATCTTAATGATTCTTTTATCATTGTCATTCTGATAGCTATATGCTGGTTAAAATCATGGTTTTATGACAAATCTTAGTCATGGCCCTCATTTTGTTTTTCCTAGTAAATGAATGAAAAATGAATGCATGACCTAATAGATAGTAATGTTGCTATTATGAGAGGTCATCAAACCTTCTTGACGATTCTCAGATAAGTATGAAGTCTCTATGCTCATATGTCATTAGGGGAATTTTGAGTTCTAAAATGGGTCTCCTAAGAAAATTGTACAACCAAAATAAACTTTATAAGAACCAATAGGATTCAATATGATGATGTCAACCATGGGGGAAGATTCACCATTTTTGGAGTAAAAAATTAAAAAATAGTAAAATAATAAAACTATTTTTTCAACTCATATTTTCAACTCATCTCCTTGAGGTTTTACTCAAATTTGGAGCAGGATTACTAATTGGATGAAAAAATTAAATCCTCATCTAATAAGTACCCATGTTTCATAGTTTCGATGGACCTTGCTACAGAAAAGTGAGAAATACATGAAAAAACATGATTGCAATCACATTTTTCATGTATTTCTCATTTTTCATGTAGGAGGTTTCATCGAAAGTATGGAACATGGCTACTCCTTGGATGAGGAATCAAATTCTGAATCCAATGAGTATTGCTGCTCGAAATTTGAGTAAACCCATAGGGATATAAGTTGAAAATACAAGTTGAAAAATCGTTTTTTCTTTTTTCCCTCTAAATTTTGATGATGTATTTTAATATTATTTTATAATTTCCTTAGGAGACCCATTTTAGACCTCAAAATTCCCCTAATGGCTTATATGACTTGTAGATTACATGTTCATGATATGTTTGAGAGAATGTCTCTCATGGCTAAGCCTTGAAAGATCAAGTCCGTGTTCAAGTTTTTCATTAGAGGGCTTGTCATCATGTCATTTATAATTTATGGAAGTTTCATGAAGTTCTGGGCGGTGGCGTGAGTCTTGAACCTAATAAAGTGGCTCATAATTTGGGGTCGTTGGCACATAACTGCTTGAAAAAAGGTTGCAGTCACATGGATGCCTTGTTGTGCATGCGAATAGAGGATTTTAGTTGCGTGGAGGGCTTGTCATCAGTGCGACTAGGGCTCTAGTTCAACAAAATAGTAAGTTATCTCAGGGGTTGAAAACTTGTAAAGGTTGGTTGGCTCCTGAATGTCCTGTGGCATATGAGGAAGGTTAGATCTGTCTTGTCTTTTTGGTTCCACTTCCTTAACTATACTTGGGAAGTTGAATCAAATCATAGTAACTCTTCATCACATGTTTACCTCGGTGGATCGGTTATCTTGGGTAAATGTGGGAGGAGGGTGTTACAGAGCGGTATCAGGGCATTGTTCACCCTTTAGACTGGATGGAGAGAATATTACTGTCATGCATGCATGTTTGTTGTACATGTTATTGTTAAGTATACATGGTGATGGTCACTGTTGCAGTTGAGTTTTCATGCCACTGTTGATGATGTTGTTGTCGAGATGTGTTCATTGTGAATGCATGTTGATTGAATATGCATTTGTTGTGAATGTTTGTTGTCCATGTGGATGTGTGCATGCATTTTCATGGCTATAGTTGTTGTGTGTGAGGTCATGGTATGCAGTTGGTATTTTCATGCATGGTAACTGGATAATGACTGAGATAATATTAGTACATTGATTATGATTATTATTATACATGTATCGTGCTAATCTAATTGATCTTGCATATGAGATATCCTCCCCTGAACTAAACTGAGGTATGTTGGTTATGTTTATGCTTTGGTTTAGATGACATGGTATACTTGCAGGAAGAAGGTCAAAGATGACTAGCAAGATGGTAGACTAAAATTCACGAGATTCTCCCTATAGATCAGATGAGCAACATGGTGATAGATACTCTCCTGATATAGCAGACACTTTGATAAATTTGATTAAATTATATAAAAACCCTTAAGTATATGAATGGTTTAGTTCCAAAATATTTAGATATGAACTTATAGCTTCCCATTGTATTGTTAAAGAAGTTTCAATTTATTAAAATTTAGACCAATGGAAAAAGTTCATTATGGAAATATAATTATGAGCTTTATTTTTTATTTATTAGTTGAGTGGGCCTAATGGTTAAGAGTATGGGGTAGATTATGTATGCCTTTGTAGACTTAGCAGTCAAATCGCTACGCGAAGGTGGGTCCCTTGTCCCACAAACAAGGGGGTCTCATGCACCAATCTGGTGTTTGGCTTGGCTGTGACCTTAAAATTTGATAATAATAATCATGGACCAATATGGTGGCTGGCTTGGCCGTGACCGTAAAATTGGATAATAATAATAATAATGAGTGGGTCTAATGGTTAAGAGCATGTGTTTCCTCCTAAGAGGTCACAGGTTCAAAACCAGAGGGGGGTAGAGTATGTATGCCTTCGTAGACTTAGCAGTCAAATAACTGCATAGAGGTGGGTCCCTTGTCCCACAAACAAGGGGGCCTCATACACCAATTTGGTGTGTGGCTTGGCCATGGCCTTAAAATTGAATAATAATAATTATTATTATTATTATTTTTCAACAAATAATTATATATTTAACACACAAAATTATTTGGCTTGACTTTTCAAACATTTTCATATGTATTACTAATTAAACGCATCACTCAAATTTTATTTTTCACAATTACATATTTAATTATTATTTTATTAAAATCAATTTGTAAAGATAATTTTTGAATATCAATGATGAAAAAAAATAATTCAATTAAATGAAAATGATAAAAAATGAGTTAATGTTGCTAATGACAACTTTGGTGAAACAAAATTATTCCATCCCCTACCTCGATCTCCGCATTAGGTGGGCCAATACAACAGACTGATATAACACGGAACAGACTTAACACAATAGAAAGTACAAGAAATTTATGGCAGAAAAACTTTTTGGACAATCAGTGATGAACAAACGCCATTTTATGTAAATTGAGACGAAGAGGTGGGCCAGAGTAGCCACCAAAGCTTATTTAGGGAATGCAATCTCGATAAGGGTTGTCGTCTATTATGCATTCACCATAATAATTCCTCCTCAATTCTAACTTTAAAGTATTTAGTCATATTTAGTTGCAATCAACTATGGTCAACTAATCCTCTCCACACAAAGCTCACACAATTAGATTGTATGTCAACCAGGATATACACCCTTAGTGTATATTAACCACATTTATTAATTTGATTATGATTGTTTAAAAGGTTTATTAATAATTACTAATTTTATTATATTATTTAAAGCTTCATAAGTTTATAATTATGCATTAAGATATGTATTAACATGTTAATAATACATTAATTTACACATGATAAATCACTAATAATCTATTAATTTACACATTAACATATTAATCTATACATTACAAAAAGTGGAAAATGATGCCTATCCATGTGTTTCAACTACGTTATGGATGCCTATCCATGATGTAATTGTGTTAATCTTTACATAATTTGTATCATAAGCTTCTACTTACAAATATAACATATATACTAATTGCTTGGAAAGATGCTCATCATATTTTTCACATAATAATATGCACATTATAATATATTAGCATATGAGATTCTGTACATGAAGTTTAAGTATTTTATGTTTTAGGTTTTTTTAAGTTAGAATATGACGATATAATTTTTTATAATATTGTTTTTTATTTAGACTATGATGATATAATTTTTTATAAGATTGTTATTTTTAATTATTTATATATATATTTTTGAAATGTACAAATAGATTTAATACTCTGAAAAATCTTTGAAAACTCAATATATGCAAACTATGACTCCAACAAATTTTACCATATTTTAAACAAAACAAAATTAAATTAAAAGAAAAACAAAAAAAACCACTAACTTATAAAAATTATATTATAGAATATTACCTTTTTTATCTATAATTATATAAATAAAAATAAATTAAATGACCCATAAATAAGTAAACATAAATATCAAAACAATTATCTCTTACATTACCGAAATTAAAACATATAATAAATATTCTACTATAAAAAATAATAATTTGTTATAACTATAAATTTTTTTAAGAACACTATAATTTTTTTTACATATAATACAATAAAAATATAATTCATCTTCTATGCTTAATATTTCTTAACCAAAGACCTTATAATAAAATAATAATATTGTTCACCTAATCTTAATGATGTGATTAATCCAAAAGTTCTTTTATTTATATTATGAATCTAACAATATTGTTCACTTTACATTCTTGAAAACATCAAAACGAAACTAGTAGATTTGTAATGTGCTCTTATAATACAGCCTGCATGCAAGATGACGTAAAGAGTGAATCAAGAAATGAAGCTCTTTTGCGAATGAGAACGGCAACAGCCACGTCGACTTTATCGGAAACGAACTCTTCATATTTAGTAGCGGCCCTCTTTGCAATCCTCATGAAAATTTCATCCACGAGATGCTCATCTGACCCCAAGTGACTTCCCACAATATTCTCAAACAAGGCTCTGTAAAAGTTACCTACTATTCTCCCAAACCTCTCCTCTTCCCCTTCTCTAACCTCCCACAATGGATACGAAGGAAAACCAGTGAGAAGCCTCATGTTCTCTATTTCAAAGGACTGTTCGGCCTCCACGATGCCCTGTAGCTCCTCCACACTTGGATTGTAGAAAGGAATGTTAAAGGAGTCCAGTTTTTCCTTCTCAATCAAACCCTGCTGGTCAAAATCAAACAAATATATTCAAATGAAATAGTTATTATTCTTCTCACCCAAATTCAAATTTGTTATCTTTCTCACTAAGGCAATTTAAGTATCATGTTGAC